>WUAM01010367.1:2014190-2114879 GCA_024336885.1 Actenoides hombroni | reverse complement strand
CTCTTTGATTCCTGAAATCCCACACTCGGATACGTCCCGACCATGGTGCCCTCCTGTCCTCACTCAGAGAACCAGAGATGTTCCATGTGCTTTAGTAATACTCATTGCAAAGGTCACTGTCATGAGCAAAGTAAATTTGATTCAGCTGCTGCTAATCTTGTACAAACACAAAACTGCTAATTGAAAAGCTAATTATGATGATGGAGTGCTGAGAAGCACATTGGGCAGGATGACATAAAACCCATGAAACACCTATTATAAACCAGCTGGTATCCTTTGAAACTAGAAGTATTATAGATTGCTTTCCTATGTTAAAGCAGGGCTGGATATTACTGTTATCTCTTGGACAGCTTGCCATTGTTTAAAATCTAGAACTCTGAATAACAATAGAGTGGACTTCAAGCAGTTGTAACACTGAGCCATAGTCATCATCTGTATCAGCCATAATAATATATTGGTCAACTCTGTCAATATTGAATTTAATGGAAATGCTGAACAAACATGAAAACGGAAAGTGCTGAAGTATGAAGTGCTGATAAAAGTAAAGAATGAGAAGTCATCAAGTAATAACTCTAATAATAATTTTTGCTTTAGTCACTGAATTTTTGGCAAGATACTGATTAGTATTTTAACTACGGAGGGTCAGAAGCACACAGGTTTTAATCTTTTTCTGTTCAGACATTGTGAAAGTTCTCACTGGATTACAGTGGAAGTCTAGTCTATGTCAAAGCAGAACCTAGCTGTAAGTTTTATTAAATTTAATTACTGGACCAGCCTTTTTCCAACAACATGTCACCTAAGTGAGTAACTTCATAGTACTATGTATCAGAGAAAGAAGATACATGGAATTCAGTGTTTTTTTTTTCTTTAAATAATATACAGACATCAAAAAAGGCTTCAATTTAGTTGTTATAAATAACCCACTGTAAATATGTGTTTTATTGCAGTTCAATTTTTTAAATAAAAAACTGAACTGTAATATATAGGCATAGTAAAGACTATCTTCTACACATAAGATCTGAATTGAAGATTGAGTATTACTTCTTGGCATAGCTTTATTGAATTTTCACCTAAAATTTCCTTGTGCTGTCTCATTTTTAAATCTCTTTTAAAATCTTCTAGCAGCATCAAATAAGTATTTCTGTCTGTAGAGTCAGTAAAAGTTACTTACACTATGTTACTTAGACTACAAGAAATCCCTTTTGGGGATGAGCGAGCTGCGGATAATGAAGTCACTAAGTCCCCAGCCTGGCCTCCGCCCGGCTTGGCCTGGCACGGCACTGCACGGCACGGCACTGCATGGCATGGCATGGCCTGGCGTAGCACAGCATGGCATGGCACAGCATGGCACAGCATGACATGGCATAGCATGGCATGGCCTGGCATAGCACAGCATGGCATGACACAGCACAGCATGGCACGGCATGACACAGCACGGCATAGCATGGCACAGCATGACATGGCATGGCATGGCACGATGCAGCATGGCATGGCACGGCATGGCTGTGTCACTCGTGGGGTGCCCCGTGCCCCTGCCATGGCTGCCGTTCGGGCACAGCCACCCCAACCCGCTCCGGCTTTGTCCCCGGTTTGTGTCGCGTCCCCAAAGCGCCCGGGCTGGGGGGCTCTGTGCCCCCCTCCTGCCTTTGATCCTGGGAACGGAGCCCCCTCCCCCACCAAGAGCACCCAAAGCGCTGCGGGCTGGGCTGGGCTGGGCTGGGCCCCCCTTCCCAGCAGCCCCCCCACCTTGTGCCAGCCTGGGGGGCACCGATGGGGATGTGGCACCTTCCTCGCCCCCGGCACCCAGCAAGGGGGGGTGGGTACAGAAATCCACGGGGTGCGGAGCTGGGGAGACCCCACAACCCCCCCTCCCCAACCCTGGGATGGGGCACCCCTGAAAGATCCCGGGGAGCTGGGGGCGTGGGGTCACCGGGACGTGGCACCCCAAGACCTGTGGGATGGGGCACCCCAGGATTCCCAGTACCCCAGGATCGCTGGGATGTGACACCCCAGGACTGGGGGAAGGAGGTGTCCTGGGATCGCTGGGACCTGGTACCCCAGGATTCCCGGGATGGGGGTACCCAGGGACCCTGGGGATGAGGAATCCCTGGACCGGACACCCCAGGGATGCAGCACCCCAAGATTCCAGGGACCTGGTACCCGGCCACCCTGGGGTGACACTTTGCCAGCTCCCCGGCGCCCCCCGGGCTGGGGAGGCAGAGCGGGGATGAAAGGAGGGAGATAAAGGGAAGGAGAAGAGGGGGGGAGGGGAGGGGGGGGATGGATGGAGCGGGATGTCCTGGAGGGCCGAGTCCCCAGTAGGGCAGAATACATTTGGTACCTTTCCATACCTGATTTGGTGCTTTTATTAGTGCAAACCAGCTTAAGCAATTGGTTTACCCCTTCCCTTTTAACAGCAATCCCCTGTTGCCACATCTTATTGACACGAATCATTCAGTTTTCTTCATTACAAAGCCAACAGAAGGGAAGAAGGGAGTAAATTTGTGTTTTACCAAAAATGCCTCAAATATGAAGGCTTTCTTGTTACCTTTGCATGTGCATTTCAGTTTCCAGACAAGAGAAACTATTCCAATCCATTCTGAGGGGCGGGGATGAAGAAAAAGCCACACACCTCCTCCCTTTGGGTATCATCCATACAGTACCGAGTAGTCCCGAGAGAAGGTTACCAAATGAGGGCTACCCTGACTAAGCCGGTGTCTCGAAGCTGCCCTACTAGGTACTGCTCTCTGAGTGGAAGTACCCGCGCCCGCCACTGTCGGTGGTAACGTACGCATGCGTTTTCCTGGCTGCCGCGCTGGGCTTGCTATAGGTGGGAAGCCCCGGGCCTCTCCAACTTCGGGCTGGGGCTGACAAGCAAGGGCAATGACCGAGTCTCCTATCAGCTCAGGCGGTGCGGCGAAAACGATGGGCACCCAACAGCTCTCCCCCCAGACAGGCCTCTAACTCATAGCTCAGCTTCTTTCTCCCTCTCCCTAAGAATGAGCTCTTCCAGCTTTTCTCCCTTCCCATCTTTGGGAGTATGTGCTCTCTCTCCCTTTCAGGGCCGTTCCGTCTCATAACCTCACTTCCGGGGCAGCCATTTTGAGGGGGTCGGTGCTCCGTAGCTGTCTGGGGGTGGGTTCGGGTTGCAGCGGCTGGCAATAGCGGTGCGGGGCAGCTCACGAGCTGGTGAGGGTGGGAGGGTGCTGCAGGGAAAGAGTCGCCGCCTAGTGATCGTAGCGCCCTCCTGTCCTTGCTATGTCAGACTTCGACAGCAACCCCTTCGCCGACTCGGACCTCAGCAACCCCTTCAAGGTGAGTCTGTGGGCGGCGCGTAGCGTGGGGCTGCGAGTCTTTCTCGGTGTTGTGGCCGGGACAGAGCGAGCTAAAATAACATCTAATGATAGGACAAGAGGCAATGGGAGTAAGCTGGGACACAAGAGGTTTAGAGTAAACATTAGAAAAAACTTCTTGACAGTGAGGGTGACAGAGCACTGGAATGGGCTGCCCAGGGGGGTTGTGGAGTCTCCTTCTCTGGAGGGGTTCAAAACCCACCCTGGACACGTTCCTGTGTGACCTGCTCTAGGTGATCCTGCTCTGGCAGGGGGGTTGGACGAGATGATCTTTCCAGGTCCCCTCCAACCCCGACCATTCCGTGATCCACACGCTGCTTCGAGCAGCGGCCACCAACTTGATCAACAGACAAGCAGAGCTCTTGCAGAGCAGCACAAAAAGCACGCTGACGGTTTTTTTAAGAGAAAGCAGTGGGCTGGGCCAGTGCCATCCGCCGCAGCCTGAAGCCTCGCCTCGAAGGATCACTAGTGCAGAAGGAATACGTTCCCCGCCGGGTTTTCAACTGAAGCAGCCGCGACGCGTGCACGGTTTAGCGGCGGAGAGAAGCCGAGCACGCCAGCTACGAACGGATAAAGCGCAATACATCAAAGCAGGGGGTTTTTCCTTAGGAGCCGACGAACGCTTCACCGGCCGCGGCACGGAATGAAACGTCGGGGAGCGAAGGGGAAGTTGAGGACTCACAGACTCGGCCAGCTCTTTACACGTCTGGCCGGCATCCACCTTCCCCACAAAGGAAGCCGTTGGGATCGTGGTGTTCAATTCGTGGACGATTCTATCGTCGATCGTCCTCATCACCCTGAGCAACTCCTGTGTTAGAAGAGTAAGAATAATTTCCTTACGTCTCTGAGAAAAGCCTGCTGCTAGCACTACAAAAAAAAAAACCCCAACCAACCAACCAACCAACCAAAAACAAACAAACAAACAAACTTGAGTGATTCTTTTAATAGAAAAACTAAGCAGATTGCTTGCAAACAGGAAAAAATCCCGCTCCTAATCAACGATTTCCGTACGCAAGGGCACGTGCTGCAAACCAACCAGTTTCCTTACCAGTGAAGGCCGGAGCTGGGCAGGGAGCTGGGCAGCGCTGAGTGCCTAACGGCCCCCCCGAAGCCCCCGGGGCCTTGCCCGCCCCAGCAGCCGGGCCTTTGCAGACAGTGTATTTATCACTGGCAATCTAAAAGAACTTGTATTCCTGTTGCTCTCAATAAACTGCACTTTTCTTGCAGATAGTCACAGTGGTTCTCTCATCGGGCACCGTCAGATCTTTACTGGCTGCGTGGTACCATGGAGCATGACTAGGCAGGGAGTGCAGGGGGCTATTAGTGAATCCAGAGCCATGTTAGTTCAGATGTACTGAACGCGACCAGACTGGAATCCGAGCAGTGATAGTTCAGATACACTGAATGCGACTGGACTAATAGTGCCAAATTGGACATCACTCAGAATCTAAGCCCAGGCACCCCCAGCCCCTCTGATATCTGAGGACCAGCTGGAACGCAAGGGGGTTTTTTTCTGCCTTTTATTTGACAGTCCCATGGACTCGTACACCTTGAGGTTCTTTAGATGGTCTTGAACCTGATCTTTGCTTACAGTGGGTGGATCTTCCTTCTTCCAGTCCCTGCCTTTGCCTTCTGCAACTTGTGTGGTGCAGCTAGAGCCCTTGCCAGTGAAGACTGAAGCAAAGAAGCTTTTGAGTACCTCAGCCTTCTCCATATCCTTCATGACCAGGTCTCCTTCTTCCTTCCAGAGAGGGCCCACATCTTCCCTGGCCTTCCTTTCATCTCTGACATAACTGTAGAAGTTTTTCTTGTTACCCCTGATGTCCCTGGCCAGATTTAATTCTGTCTGGGCTTTAGCTTTCCTAACCAGATTCCTGGCTGCTCAGTCAACTTCTTTGTAGTCCTTGCAGGTACCTGTCCTTTCTTCCACTCTGTAGATTTTCTTTTTGCATCTAAGTGTGTCCAGGAGCTCATGGTTCATCCATGCAGGCCTCCTGGCATTCTTTTTTGGGACACATTGCTCCTGAGTTTGGAAGAGGTGATCCTTGAGTATTGACCAGCTTTCTTGGGCCCCTCTCTCCTCCAGGGCTTTATCCCATGGTACTCCGCCAAACAGATCCCTGAAGAGGTCAAAGTCTGCTCTCCTGATATCCAGAGTAGTGAGCTTACTGCACACCATCCTTGTGGACATGAGGATATTGAATTCCACCATTTTGTGGTCACTGCAGACAAGGCTGCCCTTGAGTGGGCATGTTATCAACACCCTCCAGCTCCCAGTACGGCAGTATGAGGGCTGGACGGGGAAAAGCAGCTCAGCCAGACCCACTACAGCAGAGGAGGCCGGAGCCACTGGGCCAAGGGGCGCTCCAAGGCATCTTGCTGTTTAAGCATTTTCGCGAGCTGCTCTGCAGGCGTAGGGTATTTACGGGGAACATAATCACGGAGCAAGGGGTTTTGCTGCTGAACAGGCTCTACGACTGGCAACGAATCCGGCGGGACTGGAGACGGCTCCTCGGTGCAGCTGTTGTCAGCTGCTACACTTAGTTCATGAGCGTCCCCCTCAGCAGCGTCGCCCTCTGAAGCTGGCACTCCTCCCCCGTCACCAGCTTTAGACTTTCGTAGCATAGCAAATAAAACTTTCCAAGTGCGAACCAAGTCTAGCAGTGTGTCGTCCCCGTAGGGGAGCCCTTGACAGAAACTGGCGCCGAACTGATGCCACAGCTCTAAATCGAAGGCGGTGTCAGAATCCACAAAAAGGTCATGTTCAGCTGCCCACTGCAAAACAGCATGGAGGGCGTCCTCCAAAACAGCAGCCTCTGTGCCAGGCAGGAAATCCTTCCAGGCCGACAGCACCACGCCTTCTTTCAAGTCTCAATTCCCCATCTTGGCAGGGTTTTTCTAATACCCCAGTGCCTGGACTGGTCTCGGCCATGAATCTCGGGGCTGGGGGGGGGCATTTGCGTACCTCCCGAGAGCTGCTCAGCTTGGTTCGTTGCACATAGTACACGTTGTGGGGTCACCAAATGTCACTGTTTATACCAGGAGCAGAGAGATGCAGCAACACACAAATTCATCAAGAGAAGGCAAAAGAAGCAACTTTATTAATTTATATCCCCGTTTTATATACCCTAGCCCCATAGGGCGATTGTTCAGTGATCATCCATCTCCTAGGGTGATTGGCTAAAGTCCTACAACACCCATTTCAAAATATTTTTCCAATGCACCATAAACAGAACTTAACAAAACACCAGGTGTTGGTCCGGTTTATGAAAACCATCCTACTGTTTTTCATAACTTGTGTGAGAAAGGCAGGACTCTCACTGAATATTGTGAGAACCTGAGAAAATTAATTTCAAATTATAAGCATTCGGAGGGGAGGGGGTTGTATTTTCCATTCTAAAGGGGGGCTCCTGCCTTCCTTGGAAAATTCCCATCTTTCAAACCGAGACATGCAGGGACCAAACTGAAGGTGATCAACCTGTAGTTCCCTGGATTGACTTTTGGCCTTTTTTGAATACAAGTGCACATTCTGCAACATTTGACTTTCTTACAGTTGTCAGGAACCTTCCCCAGTTTCCACATCTCAAAGGTGTATTTTCAAGTACATCAGTCATCTTCCTCAGTACCCTTGGGCGCAGCCCATTGGGTCTCAGGGACTTGTATGGGTTGGGCTCTCATGAAACCATCACTCAACCCTCATCACCAGCTGTCATGTTTAGGGTGGGAGTGAGACATTTTCCTGCCAGAGCCCAAGGGTTTTTCTAAGCAGTTCTGCAAAGTCTAAGATATGACTGAGAGTTCTGTCTCAGGGCCCCAACTGAGGGGCTTGCAACCGACATGCTTGTGTCTGTCTCAGAGCTCAGCTATGGGGCTCCCTCTGAAACAGTAGTTACCTGTTTCAGAGTCCGGTTGAGGACTTCCCCTGAGACAGTTTAACTTTTAAACAGATAAGTTTGATTTATTAAAGCAACAGAGAGGTTCGGAATTGCCATTGAGAAATACACTAACTGCAAAAGGATAATCAAACTCAAGTAAAGACTTCCCAGGTAACATCCAATGCGGTCAGAGGCACAGGCCTGAGTTACAGCACTGATAGATAATAGAAATAAAAGGTATATCATATATTGGAGGCGCAATTCTTACCAAGAAGGTGTCCCTGACTTGGGTGGAGGAAGAGGAGCACAGTCTGTCAACCGTCTCTGCTAGACTCTTCAGTCTCATCCCCCCTGAGAGATGTATTCCCTTTGTGACTTTTATATCCTAATTCTATCTGTCCCTGCCTTCTAGGTGCTATTTAGCATGATTTGGGTGGACAGTTGAGTAACATAGTCATTTATGTTTAGCATGTACTCTGTTAGGCTCATTACCACACTCAGGGGCATAAACTTTAATATTAATTTTGCCATTAATTAGGCAAAGGTCTCCACTCAGACACTCTGGCCTTCAACCCAGCTCCCTCAGCCTTTCCTCATAAGGGAGATGCTCCACTCCCTTAATCATCTTTGTGGCTCTGCGCTGGACTCTTTCAAGCAGTTCCCTGTTCTTCTTGAACTGAGGGGCCCAGCACTGAACACAATATTCCAGATAGGTCTCACCAGGTCAGAGTAGAGGGGGAGGAGAACCTCTCTCAACCTGCAAACCACACCCCTTCTAATACACCCCAGGATGCCATTGGCCTTCTTGGCCACGAGGGCACGTTGCTGGCTCATGGTCATCCTGCTGTCCACCAGGATCCCCAGGTGCCTTTCCCCCATGCTACTCCCTAACAAGTCAATCCCCAACCTATACTGGTACATGGGGTCATTCTTTCCCAGATGCAAGACTCTACACTTGCCCTTGTTGTATTTCATTTGATTACATGCTGCCCAACACTCCAGCCCATCCAGGTCTCGCTGAATGGCAAGCACAGCCTCCTGGTGTGTTAGCCACTCCTTCCAGTTTTGTGTCGTCATCAAACTTTCTGAGAGTGCACTCTGTTCCCTCATCCAGGTCACTGATGAATATATTGAATAGTACTGGCCCCAGTACTGACCCCTGAGGGACTCCACTGGACACAGACCTCCAACTAGACTCTGCCCCATTTACCACAACTCTCTGACTTCTTTCCTTCAAACAGTTCACAATCCATCTCACTACCTGATCATCCAGACCACATTTTCTCAGTTTAGCTGCAAGGATGCTGTGGAAGACGGTGTCAGATGTTTTACTGAAATCAAGATAGACCACATCCACTGCACTACCATCATCTATCCATCTGGGTATTTCTTCATAGAAGGTTATCAGGTTGGTCAAACATGACTTCCTCTTGGTAAAACCGTGTTGACTGCTCCTGATGACCCCCTTGTCCTTGATATGCCTAGAGACAGCGCCAAGGATAAGTTGTTCCACCACCTTTCTGGGGATGGAGGTGAGGCTGACTGGTCTGTAGTTACCCGGGTCCTCCTTCTTGCCCTTTTTGAAGACTAGAGTGTCATTTGCTTTCTTCCAGTCCTCAGGCACCTCTCCTGTTCTCCATGACTTACTAAAGATGATGGAGAGTGGTCTAGCATCAGTGGACCCGTGTTGAAGCCACTAGGAGAATGCGCTCTTCTTCAAGACCAGCTAAACAGGAACAGTACATGTCACAACGTACCCTGTGGTCTCTTCTCCGTGCCTTTGGAGAGAAAATGAGCAGGTGGGATGCAAAACCTACCTCTGCTCTACAGGCACAAGTACTCTGCTTATAAGGTAAACCGAAGAGAAGAGAGAATTCTTCCAGAAGGGAGGCTACTCCAGTCTGCTATAAGCAGTCCCCTGGTCCGAGTACATGGGCCTCAGGTCAAAACGTGAGTAGGGGGAATGAAAATGTGATTCCCATAGTCAACACAAAACCTGTAAATATTGTAAATCCTGTCAACAGTGTAATTCCTGTGATCTACACAGACCCTGTGAACCATGTGAACCTGGTGAACTACACAAACCCAGCTGCCAATTATGGACACTACCCTGGGAATTAGAGGGGCCCTGCCTCCAGCCGGGTGGAGGAGAGGGACGACAGAGTTTATTGGACTGTGTGGATTCAATGGCCTGGCACGTTAGAACCACAAAGGTATAGAGCCCTAATAGATACTGGTGCACAGTGCACCCTATTGCCCTCAAATCATAAAGGGACTGAATCTGTTACCATTACTGGAGTAACAGAAGGATCTTGAGAACTGACTGTATTAGAGTTGAAGATCAAAAGGTGCCAATTGCTACTGGAACGGTGCATCAGTGACAATATCGCACCAACCGAGACTCTGTAGCTCCTGTCCAGAAGCTGATCCATCAACTAGAGAGTCAAGGGGTGGTCAGCTAATCTCGCTCACCCTTTAACAGCCCTATATGGCCAGTGTGGAAATCTGCTAGGGAATAGAGATTAACAGTGGACTATCATGGCCTGAATGAGGTTACGCCAGCAATGAGTGCTGCCATAGTGGACATGTGGGAACTCCAGTATGAACTGGAGTCAAAGGCCACTAAGTGGTATGCTACCGTTGACATTGTTAATACATTTTTCTCTATTCCTATAGCACCAGAGTGTAGGCCTTAGCTTGCTTTCACCTGGAGAGGTGTCCAATACACCTGGAATCGACTGCCCCAGGGGTGGAAACACAGCCCTACCATTTGCACTCGTGCCTGTAGAGCAGTGGTAGGTTTCCCATCCCATCTGCTCATGTTCTCTCCAAAGGCACGGAGAAGAGACCACAGGGTACATCATGACATGTACTGTTCCTGTTTAGCTGGTCTTGAAGAAGAGCGTATTCTCCTAGTGGCTTCAACATGGGTCCAGTGAGGGGACGAATAGGATCTGTCTCCCTTCTCTCTATTTTTTCAATCAGTTTTTCAACTGATCTCTCCAGGGTTGATACATGGACCTGTAGAGAACCAGAACCGCCGTCTTCATACTGTCGTGCTCTCCTGGCCACTTCTGCCACAGTTGGTACCTCGTCATCTGTTCCCCAGACCATTGTTGACCATGTGTGGGAATATGTTGATGGGGCACTCTGCACAAACTTCTGCAAGAAGGGTCACTGGCATGGGATTGCATCAGGGTTCACTACTCGCCCATCACCATAAATCACCTGTCACACAGCTAATTCTCTCAGGTACTTAATACCTTTAATAATATGATCTTTTGGTAATAACCATGTCCACGGTTCTCACAATTTGGAGTTTTAAAATCCGGTGTAGTCAGATTAGCATAGTGCGGAGCAGTATAACTTCCCGAGATGAAACCAAAAGTATTCCTAGTACTAAAATCCACTGTGTAATGCCTGTAGTACAGAGACACACTCACTGCCCAATTCAGTGCAACATAAATCAGAGATAAACACCACAGGAAATCAGCGGCTTTCGCCCAGTGCCCAAGCCTGAGAGCTTTCAGATAAACAGTGAGAACAAGCAAACAGTAACATAACAGGTATGGCACGTAAGGGAAGATTATAGCATTTAACTCTGAAAGAAATGCTAAAAAGACACAAATGGACACTGCTCTCAGAAATGACATCATTTAGGCAGTCTGTTTTAGTTTCCAATTCTTAAAGACACTCAGAAAAAAAAAGGTGATACTCTCTGAAGCAAGCGAACCGGAATTTAAACTATTCGGGCAATCTATCAGAGCTCTGATCGTGCCCCACGTTGGGCGCCAATAAATCTGTCACGGTTTAGGGTCAGGGCAGCCCCTTAGACCGATAACAGACGCTCTCTGTTAACCCCCCTCCCTCCCCAAAATAAAAACATTTTGACACTAATAATAAAAAATGATGAAATAATGAGAATAAATGGACCAAAAAAAGAAAAAAGAATAAAAGGGAATGAAATAAGAAGAATCGAACCAATAAATGTAATAAAAGATAATAATTAATAATAATGGAGGCAATTAAAGGAATACAAAATAATAAATAATAAAAATAATTGAACCAATAGATAATAAATAGTGACTAATAGCAATAATCGAGCCAATAAAAGGAGCAAAAAAATGATAAATAATAAAAATAGCCGAACCGATATATTTGGTAATAAATAATAACCAAATAACGGAAGCAATGGCAAGAATAAAAAACGGTAATAAAATTAATCGAGCCAGTAAAGAGAACAAAAGGGAATTAAATAACGCAGATAACTAAGCCAATAAGACCAGTGGAAGGTGATAAAATAATAAAATACCATTAAAGCACTGAAAAAAATTAATAATAACCTAATAAAAGATCGGTAAAGACAAATTCAACAGATTAACGACAATTAAGAGGGCGAAAACACTTGAAAAGAGCAGAAAACGACCCAAAGAAAGAAATAATTAAAAAAAAAGGAGTCAACGCGCAGAAATAATAATCAATTAAACGCATTATTAATGACTTTATTAGTATTTTATTACCCCATTATTAGAATAATAGACACCGCTACGAAGAGAAAGCTCAAGGGATGAACGAGAAAATGGACACTGAAATTCAATTTTTATTCAGGAAATAAAGCCGATAAAAATTAATGGCGTCGATAATTAATAATTTAGTGATTAACGGTTAATAAAGTCGAGAAAAAAGTAAGAAAACAGGCGACAAAAATGGTGACATGATTGTTTAATGATTGTTTAATAATTGTTAATTAACAAGGAAGGTAATTAATAAAATGGATGCAAAGGATGAAATTATATTGGTTAAATTAATTAAGGATATTGAAGGCGTTGATGCAATTAATGAAGTTATGAGAAGAAAGGAAATCAATGAATGTGATAAAAATACCAGAAATTAAGTCCTAAAAATAAATTTATATCTTTATTGGTGATAACTGGGGACCAAAAATAAGAGTTTGAGGTAATTAAGGGATAGAGCAGAACTCCACAGCCTCTCTGGGCAGCCTGGCACAGGCTCCCACACCCTCACACCAAAGAACTTTCTCCTCCTGCTCAGATAGAACCTCCTGGGTTCCAGTTTGTGCCCATTGTCCCTTGTCCTGTCGCTGGGCACCCCTGACAAGAGTCTGGCCCCATCCTCTTGACACTCACTAGATCCTGATCCTCTGTAGACAGTGTTGACCACTGAGCTCCCACCAGCCTCGAGCAGGACGGCTGCCCAGAGCCAGCTCCTTTGTTACAGAGCTGCTCCTGGTGCCTCCAGCAGCTGCTCTGAGCTGCGTGAGTGGCTTTGCCTGGCCTTGTCACCCCCTCCCTTAGGATGTCCCTGTGACAGCTTGAGAAACAGTTCTGTGCAGGGTTCTGCCCCTCTGGGCTGCTCGGTCACAGCGTGCAGGAGCCGAATGGCTCTGGGGGACAGAAGAGGGGTCTTCTCTCTGTGTCTCCTGCGTGCGCAGCCTCCCTGTACGAGTTGCCTTCCTCCCTAGAGGCGCTGTTAGCCTTCCTGGTGACCTGGAACACCAACTCCCGAAACTGCCAGGAAGCCCAGGCCATCGTTGAGACCCTCCTGAGGCACGAAGCGCCCGACAGCCTCCTGCAGTACTCGGGCATTAAAGCTGCTGTGGAGTCCCTGCTGCCTTACACCGGTGAGTGACAGAGAACCCTGAGGGTTCCTCCTGCCTTGGGAACGTTCCCTGTTTGCCCTGATCTGCAGAGAAGAGAGATTTTTGCACCCTGGCCTGCTGAGCTCTCTGTCCTGTGATGTGAACCATCCAGAGGGACCTGGATGGGCCGGAAAGATGGGCCTGTGTGAACCTCGTGAGGTTCAGCAAGACCAAGCGCAAGGTTGCCCCTAGATTGGGGCAGCCCCCGGTGTCAGCCCAGACTGGGGGTGAAGGGATCAGAGCAGCCCTGTGGAGAAGGACTCGGGGGTGCTGGGGGGGAGGAGCTGGAGCTGAGCTGGCCCCGTGCGCTGGCACCCAGCAGCCACTGGCACCCTGGGCTGCCCCCCCAGCAGCGTGGGCAGCAGGGGAGGGGGGGATCCTGCCCCTCTGCTCCCAGGGCTCTGGGGAGAGAGACCCCCCGTCGTGGCTGTTGACGTGGATGACCGATATGGTACCCTTTCGGGAAAAAAGTGCTTCCTCCAGCATTAAGGCTGCTGCGGATGTTGACACGCTGGGCCCCGACATGGCCAAGCAAAGCTTGGCCACGAACATTGAATCGTTCACTATGTTGAGGTGTTCCACTGGGAACAGTCCGCACGCTAGTGCTACGGCCGTCACTTCTAGCTGCTGGACTGAAAGTGCGCAATTGGTCATTTTGATACAGTGCCATTCTTCTCCTGACTGCCATACTACTGCCGCGGTTGAGGTAGTTGAGGATGCATCTGTGAAGACCGTTGGTCCATGTTGGGGTCGATCCATGAACTTCTGTGGAAGGTCGATATTGACAATTGCTAGCATTTGAGTCCATGGGGGCTTTGTAGCATACCAGACTTCTCCACCAAATCCGACAAGGGCTATAGCCAGATACTCTGACATCGCCACTGATTGCGTTGGGAGCTGTTTACGGAAGGGTAGGTATATCCTGGCAGGTTCGATGCCTAGGTGTCTTAGGGCGAGTTTTCTGCCTTTCATGATGAGATTACCAAGGCACTCAACTCCCAACGAAAATGCACGTGACGGTTTTCCCAGGACTATCCATTGTATTGGCTGAGCTTTTTCAGGAGAGCCCTGAGCCAATGCCCCAACTCCACCCCCTTCCGTGAAATGTACATACAGATCGAGTGGGACATCTGGATTCCACCTGGTGAGCGTGCTTGACGATACCTGTTGCTCGATGAAGTCAAGAGAGTTCATTGCTTCCGTTGTCAAAGTTTTTTGTTCCCATGAGTTCTTTCCTTTTAGAAGATCGTACAGGGGGGGCATGATTTCAGGAGGGATCAGGACAATATTGCGAAGCCATTGCAAGGACCCTACTAACTGTTGCATATCATGGAGCGTTTTGATGTTCCGACGAATTTTTATTTGGGAGAGGTGTTACATAGGAGCTTGTGATTCCCACTCCCAAAAAACTTACACATGGTCCTCTTTTAATTTTTGCGCTCGCAATTTCGAACCCATTTGTTTTTAGAGTTTCCGAAATTGTTGACACTAGTTGGTCCACCTGACTTCCTGACGGCGCGGCGACATCTGATCCCTTTTTTCAGGAGGTGCTGCCAAAGGAAGAAAGCCATTTCCAAGTCAGGACTGTTCTGGGCAGATGTTTTCCCCTTTCCTGTCCCATCGAGCCACACCCCACCTCCCCAAACCCGTTGCCTGTCTCCTGTCCAGCAGCTCCTCAGGGCACCCTCAGCATGGAGCTCTGGCTGATGCTGGGTGAAGCTGATGTCAGGGGCAGGGCTCTGCCCATTGGCTCCTGCGGTCTCATCCCCACTCGACAACACCAGCAACAGGGGAAAGGGGGTGACAGCTGCTGAAAAGCACCACCCACCTTTGCGCTCACACACACCTAGAAGAGACGTTTGGAAGTGTGGAGAGACTCAGCACTGAAAGGACCACGTCCAGCTGCTGTCCATGGCCCTGACATGCAGATTCCACACAGCCCCTGGGCTGCAGGGACCCTGCTGCCAAGGACAGCTCTGCCCACCCTGCCTGCACACCCTGCAGCCGGCCCCAACAGAAAGCAGACCACATGCCCTGGCCCTCTCACTATGCAGAACACAATCCCTCCTCTGCAGCACCTCCTCCTCCCCTCCACACACAGATCCCACAGCCTCTGAGCTCTGACAGCTTGAGAAGACCCCTCCAGGAAGTTCATTGGCATTGCCCTGCACCCACAGACTCACCGTGTCCAGGCCTCCAGACTTGGGAACTCATGGCAGAGACTTCTGGTTGAATCCTTCAAGGATGAAGCTTTCAGAGGAGGTTTCAGAAAGGATTTCTCCTCACAAAGGCATTTTGTCTCCTCTTTCAGTTGCTAGGAGCAGTGAGAGCAGCATTCAACAGTGGGGATTATCCTAATGACAGGAGGAGAAACACCTCGTTAGGGCTTTGTGTGTTTTAAGGAGTGCCAGGGTACAATGGGGGCTGATTCCATGAGCCAGGTGCCAAGAGGAGACTGGAGAAACCTCTCAAGAAATCAAAGGCAGAAGCAAAGCCCAAGTGCTTTGAAGCCTTGATTGGCCCCACTGAGGGTCGTTACTGACAAAGGCTCCCCAGGGGCTCATTAGAGCAGATCAGTGGAGGCCATGATTGCAGGCAGGCCCAGGCCCTGTGCAGGTGGCTGTGCTAAGTTTGGAGGCCAAGAAGTCAATCTTTCCCAAAGTTCCCTGAATCCCCAACTAGTATCATCTTTACTGACTTCATAAAAAAACTCGAGTCCTTCACCGGGAACAGGCAAACAGGACGTCTCAAGGCACCTGAGCATGCTGAACAGACAAGAACCAGTTTTGCGGCAAGAATAAGAATTTTAGGCTTTAGGTGACCAAAAGAACACAGTGATGAAGAAGAGAAGTGCTGAAAATGCTGGTTTGTGTCTGCTAGAAACTCTTATTCTGTAGACTTCCGCTTAATTGCGTTTTACTTTTCAGGGAGGAGTGTGGGGTTGTATAAATTCTTCTTTGCCAGATAAGAAATACTAGTTTACTATTGAATTGTGTTGCTTTTTCATCATATGCATGTTTTGATGTTATGTCCATCACCTGCACCTATAGATTTAATGATAATTTAACTTTCATTATGCCTCCATTATAAACTGTATTTGGTGCCTAGTTTCCTTTGTTTGTTTGTTTTTTAACATTTGATTTCCTATCCTAGTTAGAAAATGTTTAATAGTTTGTATAATTAAACCTGTGTGACACATCCAAGGAATATCAAAGTTTCCTTCCTTTAAAGGTTTTCTATTATTTCTAGTTGCAGTGTACCTTAGCCTCTATAAAATCATGGATTATTGCGACTTAGCTCTAAATGCAGCATAATTTGGAATAATACTGAGAAGTATATAAACAAGGGGAAATAGTAAAAACTAAAAAATTTAAGAAGTGCAGAGGCTCAGGTCAAGAACCAAACTGCTTGGTACAGGTGGGCTTAGAAAGTTAAAGCATAAATCACAAGACAGGACTATTATGTTAAAAGAAGAGATCAAAAATAGATTAAATTTGACTTAACTAGTAGTATTCTATATTATTTTGAAAAGACTTTGAGTGAAATTGGGGAAGTGTGGCTGGAAAGCTGTCTGGTAGAAAAGGACCTGGGGGTTCTAATTGACAAGTGGCTGAATACGAGCCAGCAGTGTGCCCAGGTGGCCAAGAAAGCCAATGGCATCCTGGCCTGTATTAGAAATAGTGTGACCAGCAGAAGTAGGGAGGTGATTGTCTCCCTGTACTCAGCGGCGTGCGGGAAGGCGAAGGCGCGGAAAAGGTGCCGGATTTCCCCCTCCCGGCCCTGCCCCCCCAAAACCGGGGGGTTAAACACCAGAAAAACAGGGGGGGGAGCCCAGAGAGGGGACTGGACCCCCCCACTGCTCCCCTCAGCGATGGGGAGATGGGAGGGACCTGGTGACCCCCACTCCAGGGAACTGGGGGGATCTGGTGGTCCCTCGTGTCGAGAGGGACTCCAAATACACCAGGGACACCTCCCCAGGGCCAGGAGGGACCCAGTGCACACCTTGGGGACCCCAAAATACCAGAACAAGCCCCCCCCCAAATGGCAGGAAGGGCCTGTTAGACCCCCAGGACCCCCTGTAAACCCCACAAGGGGACCCCAAAACAGCAGGAGGGGACCCAGAAGTGGCAGGAGGGGACCCCAAAGCACCAGGAGGGGACCTCAAAGTGGCAGGAGAGGGACCCCAAAGCACCAAGAGGGGACCCCAGGGGACCCCAAAGCACCAAGAGGGGACCCCAAAGTGGCAGGAGAAGACCCCAGGGAACCCCAAAGCACGAGATGGGGACCGCAGGGGACCCCCCAAGCACCCCCCGTTGCCCCCCGTACGGAGTGGGGCCCGTCGATGACTTTGACGATGTCCTTGACGTGGATGTTGTTCTGCTCCGAGTCGAGGGCGACGGCGAAGCGATTGTCCTTCTTGCGGGTGACAGCCTGGTGCCGCACTGTCACCACCTTCCCGTACATGTTCAGCACCTGGGGGGGACAGGGGGGCTGGCGGCCAAACCCAGGGACCCCCCGCAGGCAGGGGGCACGGGGACAGGGCTGGAGACCCCTCCCCGGGGATGGGGACATGAGGAAGGGGCTGGAAACCCCTCCCCGGGGATGAGACACAGGGATGGAGACCCCTCCCTGAGGACAGGGACATGGGGATGGGGCTGGAGACCCCTCCCCGGGCCAGGGGACAGGGCTGGAGACCCCTCCCCATAGCCGGGGACAGGGCTGGAGACCCCTCCCCACGGCTGGGGACCGGGCTGGAGACCCCTCCCCAGGGCGGGGGACACAGGGCCGGGGCCGGAGCCCCCTCCCCAGGGCCACGGACACCGGCCCGGGCCCTGGACAACCCTCAAGGGGCTGCAAGAAATTGTTCCTCAGCTCCAACCTCAACCTGCCCTGGGGCAACTTGAGGTCGGTTCCTCTTGTCTGCCACGCTCCAGCCCCTCAACGTCCTGCTGGGAGGGAGATAGTTGGATGTTCTACTGCCAACTCCCCAGTATTACTAAATTGCAACTCTAAATCGGTAGTGAAAACTAATAAATTTCAGACTTTGAAAAGTGTTTCACACATCCATGAGTCCAATTTATGGTCTTCTTTATCTTCAGCTTTAGATGGGAAAGCAGTCTGGTGCGCCTTGATTTCCAGAGGCTTTTAAAGTGCTTCACATTTCCTTCTGGCACAGAAGCGTAGCTGTAGAACCCAGGCAGTGACGCGCAGCTCTGCCCCGGTCCATCCTGCTCTACCTGCTGAAGGGGCAGGGTACAGGACCCGCGGGATCTGCAGCGCTGCGGCGTGACATCCGTCCCATGGTCAGTGTGCTTGATGATCCCCAGGGAAGGCAGGCACGCAGACGAAATAGGTGCTCTTTATCTGGACACGTTTCAGCCACCTCCCTGGAGCCAGGTATTCATGGGTTTGGTTTTCCTCCAAAACGTTAAGTCATACAGCAACTTTCTTGCCCCTTTCACCAATCAGCTAATTGCCAAGGCAGCCATGGAAGGTTTCTTCTCTGCATTATCCCAAAAGGTTCCAAGACACAGGTGACATTTTGGCTCTAGCAATATGCCAGTGGCTCTCTGGAGCTGTGAGCACAATAGGAAAGAGCTTCCTGCAGAACTCCTGCTTGCAGCACAACCAATCTGCTTACATCTCACAGGCTCTCCAAGATTCTTTCTTCTGCAAACTCTCTCAGCCTTTGACACCTCCAAACCTAGCAGTGGAGGATAGTTCCTTTTTTCCCAAGTCTATCAAGAAACATTCAAAAGAAACAGTTTCTGCTTCTTTTTTCATCATGCCCAGAATGACAGAAGTTGTGAGAAATATTTGCCACCAGCTATCGTGCTTAAGGAAGCAAGGAAATGTAGAATCACAGACTGGTTTGGGTGGGAAGGGACCTTCCAAGCTCATCTGGTCCAACCCCCCTGCAGGGAGCAGGGCCGCCTGTAACCAGCAGTGTTCCCCAGGGGTCAGTACTGGGTCTGGTTTTATTTAACATATTCATCAATGACCTAGGTGAGGGGACAGAGTGTATCCTCAGCAAGTTTGCTGATGATACAAAACTGGGAGGTGTGACTGACACACCAGAAGGCTGTGCTGCCATCCAGCATGACCTGGACAGGCTGGAGTGTTGGTCAGAGAGGAACTTAATGAGGATCAACAAGGACAAATGTAGGGTCCTGCACCTGAGGAGGAACAGCCCTATGCATCAATATAGGTTAGGGGTAGACCTGCTGGAAAGCAGCCCTGAGGAGAAGGATCTTGGAGTCCTGGTAGACAATAAGTTAACCACGAGCCAGCAATGTGCCCTTGTGGTCAAGGAGGCCAATGGTATCCCAGGGTGCATTAAGAAGAGTGTGCCAATAGGTCAAGGGAGATCATCCTCCCCCTCTGTTCTGCCCTGGTGCATCCACATCTGGAATACTGTGTCCAGTTCTGGGCTCCCCAGTTCAAGAAGGACAGGGATCTACTGGAGTGAATCTGGTGGATAATGAAGATGACTGAGGGACTGGAGCATCTCTCTTACAAGGAAAGGCTGAGACAGATGGGACTATTTAGCCTGTATAAAGGAAACTGAAAGGAAACCTTGGTGATGTCTAAAGGGTGGGTGCAAGGAGGATGGAGCCAGACACTTTTCAGTGGTGCTCAGTGACAAAGCCAGGGGCAATAAGCACACACTGGAACGCAGGAGGTTCCATCTAAATATGAGGAAAAACTTCTTTACTGCGAGGGTGACGAAGCACTGAAACAGGCTGCCCAGGGAGGTTGTGGAGTCTCTTTTGCTGGAGATATTAAAAATCCACCTGGATGTAATCCTGTGTAATGTGCTCTAGGTAATTCTGCTTTAGCATGGGGGTTGGACTAGATGATCTCTAGATGTCCCTTCCAACTCCATCTGTGACATCACAAACACCTGCACAAGCCAGGGGCCTGCTCCTGCCCCATCTCCTACTTATCTACATAAAAGGATGGGGCCAAACTATTTACACTGTGGCCCAGTAACAGGACAAGGGACAACAGGCACTAACAGGAATTTCTGTCTGATACAGATGTTGAATAGGACTGGGCCCAGTACTGATCCCTGGGGTACACCACTGGTCACCAGATGCCAACTGGATGCACTACCATTCACCACCAGTGCGTGATCACTGCAGTCCAGGCTGCCTCCAATCTTGACATCCCTAATGAGCTCCCCTGCAGTGGTGACCCACAGATCCAGTACCACAGCCCCTCAGGTAGGGGTGGCTATTTCTTATCCTAAGAAGTTCTCCTTGAGGCACTCCAGGAGCCTGCTGGATTGCCTACAGCTTGCTGGAGGTGTCAGGGTGGTTGAAGTCCCCCAGCACAATGAGATCCTGCGAGAGTGGTGCCTCCTGAAGCTGGAGGGAGAAGGCTTCATCAGTAGGCTCCCCTTGGTCACTCAGCTTGTAGTAGACACTGACCACAATGTTCCCCTTGTCTTGATCTCCTACTCATCTCTTCACGCTCAATCCATTTCTTAAGAGAGGGCAACACCTCCACCCCTCCTTCCTCTCCTGTCCCTTCTGAACAGCTTGTGGCTATTGATAGCCACACTCCAGGCATAGGATTCATCCCACCAAATTTCAGTAATGGTCACTATGTTGTAGCCTTCCTGCAGCACAGCAGCTTTCAGCCCCGAGATCTTTGGACAAGAATTGGACCCAGTACAGCAAGGACTTGAAAGTAACACATCTAAGGCTGAGCAACAATAGAGCCAGGAGCAGAACCACCAAACTTGAATATGAAACCACAGGGCCTTTTCCTGCCTTCAGCCTTGTTGTGACCTCACTGTCACCTTGCTGTGGGTTTAAACAGTTGAGCCTGGAGGTCCAAGCTCAGTACTGAACTACTCAGATGACAGAAATTCACACAAGACATTTTCCTGTTTACCAGGTGAGGCTTAGAAATCCAGTCTGCATTCCAGCCACGGCAGGCTCAGCACTATCTAGAAATGGTAAGGTGCTATTGAAAACAGACAGATGGGGTCCACAGCCTGAATTTCTGAGAATCATAGAACCCTAGAATGGCTGGGGCTGGAAGGGACCTCCAAAGGTCATCCAGTCCAGCCCCCCTGCAGTGAGCAGGGACACCCTCAACTAGACCAGGCTGCTCAGAGCCTTGTCCAGCGCACTTCTCCCCTGCTCTCTGCTGCTGGAGGTTTCATCTCCATGGCACCAGCTCCCCCCAGCCCTCCTCCCAGAACTCCCTGCTCACAGGCACAGGAGAATTTCTCCTCTTTGCAAGCAAAGACAATTAAATTCCTATAACATTACATGAGCAATAAACACCCCCTGTAACCATCTGCTCAGAACAAGCTGCCTCTCATGAGGCTGACCCTCTACTAGGAGAATCTTATAGGAAATATTTTCAGTTGGTTGATACAAAGAATGGATATAAACACTATTAAAAGTTGTCTGAGGGCCCATTAGACTGTTGAAAGCCATGTCAGCTTTTGCCCCTTGAAGCTCAAAACAACTGTAGAGGTGAGAGGCTTTAGAGGTAAGAAAGGAGAAGGGGAGGAGAAGCCTGGAGAATGTCAGGAAGGGCCTTTGCCTGGACAGTCTGCATCTGATTTGACTCTAGAGATAGTCCTTGTGTCCTGGACAGGGGAAAGACCTGCAAGTTTAGAGACATTAAATAGATGGCATAAGCAGCAGGTTCTGTCATGGTCATGATTGAGCAACAGTTTCAGAATTCTTGATGGTGAGAGGGAGATGAAAATGTTGGATTTTAGCAGCACTTCATCCTTGACCAATGGCAAATGAACAAGCTGATTCGGGAGAATATGGTCTAATCCAGAGCCTTCTGAATGAACAAAGGGTACGTGGAGTAGAAAAGTGAAGAATGATGGAAAGGGCCTTTCACTGGGTAGTCTGCATCTGGAAAGATGTCTTTATGGGCAGTCACGTTGTTCTGAATGAGGAGAAATAGATGAAAGGTGAGAGAAATGAAGTATATTCTATCAGCAGCAGTTTATGACTTGTTCATAAAGCAAATACCTCAGACCACACTCCTGGGTCAGGAGAGAGGTGGGTAGAAGAGACCGGACTAGAGTCAGAATTTCCCCTCCAAGGTTAGAGACAATACAACACGTTGGCATTTCTCAGTGGGTGGGAGTTGAGTCTCAAGGGGAGGTCTCACCCTGGCCTTGCATTGACTTAATTATCAGGTGTTCCCGAGAGGTGTCCCAACTCGGGGGAGATGCTGAATGCAGCCCACTGTGACCCAGGCACCAGGTGTTGGTCTAGCTTACAAAAAACATCCTACTGTTTTTCATAACACTGGTGAGAAAGGCAGGATTCTCACCCAATATTGTGAGAACCTTAGAAAATCCCTCTGCTAGCAGCTTTTCAGCATCCACAACATGGCCAGTCTGAGGGAATCATAGTTGGAGAAGGCATCCCAGGTTGTAGGGCTCCCATAGGCTCAATAACCACATTAATAGCCCTCAAATCATGTAGCAAACACCATTTCCCACTCTTTTTGAGAATGCAACTACAGGGGTATTCCAGGGACTAGCAGTAGGTTTAATGTGCACTGCCTGTAATTGTTCTTGTACCAGTTCTCGTAAATGTTGAAGCCGCGCCACTTTTAGGGGCCATTGATCCACCCACAACGGGGCATCTGTGGTCCGTGTAAGTTTACAAATATCCTGAAGCTGTATTTGGAATTTGTATTAGCGCCAGCTTCAACCATGTCTGCTATTGTAGGCTCCCCTGGTAGAGCATCTATGATCTTTCTACACTCATCGTTGGCATTTTCTGTTGTTAATTGTAAGCACATCATATCCCTTAGTGAGTCATCTTCCACCTGACTCTGCAAAAACATCCATGCAAACCTGCAACCTTCCATGCAAAAACATCATGTTTGTCATTTTCACCTGTATTTGGGACAGCCTTGAACACAGGATAGGCTTGGACATCCCCTTGCGGGGTGTTACTATTGCCTTGAGTTAGTGGAACACCCTCTTGAGGCATTATAGCAATCTCCTGATCCCACATAGATTCCTTTGTACTCTCTGGCATTCCCACTTTTGCTAATATATCCCAGTTGCCTGCCCCTAGAGCCCGCAATTTAACCGACTCCCCGAAACGCCTGCCGTTTTTTTGACAGACAGTTACGGTACAGCCTGGGAGTGTCAAAGGATGGGCCTGCAGCAACCGTTTTTTCCGCCGCCGGCTACCGTAGCCTTCCACCCTGGGGCAAGTGCGCCCTCTGTATCACTGCCTGAATTGTCAGACAGGGGTTTCCCCGAGGACCCCAGTCCAAACGACGGAGGTGGGGTGGGTACGGGTGCCGGGCTAGGGGGCGATACGGTGGGGGAGGTTGTAGTCCTTCTCCAGCTGAACAGCCCCAGGGCTCTCAGCCTGTCCTGGCACAGAGATGCTCCAGCCCCTCAGCATCTTCAGAGTCTCTACTGGACTCTCTCCAGTGGTTGCCTGTCCCTCTTGAACTGGGGAGCCCAAAATTGGACCCAGTACTCCAGATGTGGCCTCACCAGGGCAGAGTAGAGGGGGAGGAGAACCTCCCTTGACCTGCTGGACACACTCTTCTGAGTGCACCCCAGGAGACCATTGGCCACCTTGCCAACAAGGGCAGATTGCTGCTTTATGATGAACCCGTCCAGCAGCACTCCCAGGTCCTTCTCTGCAGAGCTGCTTCCCAGCAGGCCAGCCCGTCCCTTGTACTGGTGCAAGGGGTTATTCCTCCCCAGGGGCAGGACCCTGCACTTGCCCTTGGTGAACTTCATGAGGTTCCTCTCCACCCAACTCTCAAACCTATCCACGTCTTGAATTTTAGGATATTCTGCTGTTAAAAGGGAGCAAGGGAAGCCGATCCTTAGGGCTGTGAATCTGCCACATGAACACTGCACGGATCCAGTGCTGGGCTTCCCGCTCAGCCCACCAGTGATGGGCACTGGTAATCCCACTCCATTTTTCCCAGCTAATTTCCAGGGGAGGATGATGGACAGTTTGCTTAAAAATAACGGGCTGGTGCCGTAGCGCGTGGGGACGCTGCCAGCCTTCATCTCTAGCATCATCTCCCTGCACGCTCGCGGGCACCTGCTCTTGGAAAACCCTCCCGTGGGAGGTGGCCAAGGGATTTGGTTGGTGAGTTAACGTACTGCCCAGTGCAGGTTGGTGCTATCAAAGAGACAAGTCCATGTCTGCAAAGCCCACGTTTATGTAAGAATTAAAAAACAAATGGAACCAGAGGCTCCAAGTCTTAGAGAGGTTACAAACCCCAAACGTTGGCAGTAGCCTCTGTCTGCTGGAGCAGAGGCACAAGCTCTGTTTCATCTTCTCTGAAAAAAACAAAAACAAAACCAAAACCACAGCTTCCTTTTCCACAGCCATGTCATAGAATCATAGAATTGTCAGGGTTGGAAGGGACCTTAAAGCTCACCCAGTTCCAACCCCCCTGCCATGGGCAGGGACGGAGAAGACTCTTGTCAGCTGTAAAATCCAGGTACCCCTATAAGGAGGACATCGATTGTCGCCCTAGCAAATGGACCTCCATGGAAAAAGGTATTAAGTACTTGAGAGAATGGTAGCAGAGGATGGTTTCGATCCATCGACCTCTGGGTTATGGGCCCAGCACGCTTCCGCTGTGCTGTCATGAAGATGAGCCACTTACCACTTGGCTGATCCAGTGTTGGGGTAATGAGGACAAGTCCATCAAACTGGACAGTAAAGAAGCCAGGTGGCTGGGATCCCTGGCCAGAGATGGAGACATTGACCAAGAGCTTGCAAGAAAGAGCAAAAAAATTGAACAATTTAAAAAAAAAAAACAATTGTTAAAAACTACTCTGAAATCCATGGTGGGTAGAACCTTTAAAAACTGGGACAAGCATTTAGCCCAGGTCACCTTATTTGTTAACACCAGTCAAGCTGGTCCTGCTCAGTCAGACCCTTTACATACAGTAGAAGGGAATAAAATCCCTGTGGTGTATGAAAGGAATCTTTTGGGGAAAACTGTGTGGGGATTTCCTGCTTCAGGCAAAGGCAAACCCATTCATGGGATTGCTTTCAGTTATGGACGTAGAAGTGTTTGGTGGGTGATGATGAAAGATGGTGAAGTACAATATGTGCTGCATATTAATTGCATAGTATTAACAGTGTTCAGTAAGTGTCTTTCAGGATAATATTGTGGTGATCACAGCAGCTAGCTTCATTGAGTGGTATCTATAACCTCCTGAAATGAACCTGTAACCCATGGGTATGAACTGTGCTGAATTCCATCTTTCCTATCCTGAGAGACTTTTATAATAGATGGAGATCCACAGTCATGAACTTAATTAACTTTCCTGTAGAAAGAAATTATAATCTAGTAATGAGTATGACGTAAACGGTATGGAACAAGTGATGGAATGGCCTGAATGAGAACAGAACTAATTCTGTTCAGTCATTTTACTTTTCACCTCAGTTCTGCTAGCTAACTGAACTTTCTGAAGTTAACAACGTATTTTCACAGGCAGTGTCTGCTTCTAACAGTGGTAACACTCCATGTTTAGAGTTAGTACCAAGGATTGGTGTGCAGACCTGCCCCAAAACCCAGCAATTCCACCCCCGAACCAGCGGATCTGCCCCACGTCCCGCCCCCCTTTCCCCCCAGGATTCCCGGAGCCGATCCTCATCCGGGGGGGGGGTCGGGGTCGGGGGTTTCTCCTTCCAGAGATCGTCGACGGCAACGCCAAGATGACGCTGGGCATGATCTGGACCATCATCCTCCGCTTCGCCATCCAGGACATCTCCGTGGAAGGTGAGGGGTCCCCGGGGCAGGGGGGGATCCGGGATCCGGCCGGTCCTGGAGCTGCCTCTTCCTCCTCCTCCTCCTCCTCCTCCTGATCTTCCTCCCCCCGCAGAGACCTCGGCCAAGGAGGGGCTGCTGCTCTGGTGCCAGCGGAAGACAGCGCCCTACAAGAACGTCAACGTCCAGAACTTCCACATCAGGTGACGGCGCCCGGCGCCAGGAGCCGCTCCTTGGGGCTGGGATCCGCTCTTTACCGACGGGGTCCGCTCCTCGGTGACGGGATCCCCTCCTGGACTCCCCACATCCCCTTTCTGGACTCCTCAGATCCCTTCCCTGGTGCCAGGATCCCCTCCTGGACTCCCCAGATTCACACCTCAGTGCCAGGATCCCCTCCTGGACTCCCCACATCACTTCCCTGGTGCCAGGATCCCCTCCTGGATTCACCAGATCCCTTCCTTGACTCCCCAGACCCCCTCCCCAGTGCCGGGATCCCCTCCTGGACTCCCAGATCCCCTCCCCAGGATCAGGATCCCCTCCTGGACTCCCCAGATCCCCTCCTGGACTCCCCAGATCCCCTCCTGGACTGCCCAGATCCCCTCTCCAGCACCGGGATCCACTCCTGGACTCCCCAGATCCCCTCCTCAGTGCTGTGATTCCCTCCTGGATTCCCCAGATCCCCTCCCCAGTGCCAGGATCCCCTCCTGGACTCCCCAGATCACCTCCGCGGTTCCCAGATCCCCTCCCCGGTGCCGGGATCTGACTGCGGTCCCCCCCTCTCCCCGGCAGCTGGAAGGACGGTCTGGCCTTCAACGCCCTGATCCACCGGCACCGCCCGGAGCTCATCGAGTACGACAAGCTCCGCAAGGTAACGACCCCCAAAAACCCCCCAAAACCTTTTTCGGCCTTGCAGGCCTTAGCATAACTACTTCTAGCTAACAACTATTTTTGTCCTACTCTTATCAATCCCTACATTTGATCACTTTGGGTTTCTAGACTTTTGCCACATCTGGTTTCCCATACAATATTTCAAAAGGACTTCTTCCTTGACTCATGGAGTGATCCTAATACTCATCAGGGCAATTGCCAAAATGTTTTTCTATTTAAGTTGAGTTTCCTGGCACAGCTTTGAGAGTTGCCTCTTAAGGGTTTGTTTCATTGTCCCTATTTTCCTGCTAGACTGTGGTCTCCAGGGACTATGCAAATCTCATTTAAATTGGAGACACTGTGACACTCCCTGGATTACTACTGAAATAAAATGAGGCCCATTGTCAGAGGATAAACGTTTAGGGATTCCAAACCTAGGGATTTTTTAAATTGTTTTTTTCAATTGAATTTTAACAACTTCCTTAGCCCTACTGTTGCAACAAGGGAAAGTTTCAGGCCATCCAGAAAAAGTAGATCTTTATATTGCCCACATTTTGGTGACTCAGAAAAAGTATTCAGTTTTCCCCTGAGGTTATTCCTTTTTACTTCGACTGCAGGTGGTTTCCTCTGGATCTTAGGGTTATTTGTGCAGGAGGTCTGGCATCTCCTCACTATTACATCTGCACTTGATTGCATTTTTTTGCCCTATAGAATATCTCTTAACACTGTTTATCATGACATCGGCTCCCATGTGAGCTTCACAGAATCACATAATTGTAGAATGATAGGGGTTAGAAGGGACCTTAGGACATCATCTAGTCCAACCCCCCTGCCAGAGCATTTCACCTAGAGCAGGTTGCACAGGATCGCATCCAGGAGGGTTTGAAATGTCTCCAGAGAAGGAGACTCCACCACCTTGTCACGGAAGCACCCACAAACCAAACAGCAGCCGCTATCCAAAATGGGGTCTATTGCAACCAAAGTTGCCCAGCACTCCTGACCAAATACATGTTCAGATGTCCATTGGGAATTAACTACTACACAGCTAATTCCTAAACCTTAAAGAAAGATGAACCAAAATGGGCACACACTAACTCATAAAGGGGAAACCTACACCAGAGGGAGTAAGATAAGACGGCCAGAGCCTCCGGGGCAGCCTGACGCCCCTCGCCCACTGGCATGGCCACAGCGGCAAGAAGCCCTTTGCCTGCTCCGGCTGCGGCAAGAGCTTCCGCCACGGCTCCCGCTTCTTCCCGCACCGCCACCTCCACCCCGGCCAGAGCCCGCACGTCTGCGGGGACTGCGGCCAGAGCTTCCAGCGCAGCTCCATGCTGCTCGCCCACTGGCGCCTCCACCCTGGGGAGAAGCCCTTTGCCTGCGGTGACTGCGGCAAGAGCTTCAGCCTCAGCTGCGGCCTCTGCCGGCACCGCCGCCTCCACACTGGCCAGAGGCCGTACCGCTGCGCCGGCTGCGGCAAGAGCTTCTGATGGCGCTCCAAGCTCCTCGCCCACTGGCGCGCACACACCGGGGAGAAGCCCTTTGTCTGTGCCCACTGGGCTGAGACCTTCCGCCACCTCTCCCACTTCTTCCAGCACCGTCGTGTCCACACCGGTGAGAGTCTGGATGACGGTGGCACCTGCAGCAAGAGCTTCTGCCACAGCCCTGACTGCACACAGCATCTCCAGCACCACCTCTGCAAGGATGGCAGGCTGTGCAGTTGTGAGAGGAAGCTGCTGGACACCACAGTCACCACCAGCACATGTGATGATGGCTAGTGGAGCTTCAGCTGGCACTCAGAGCTCATGAAACCCATGCAGACCCACCCCAGTGAGAAGCCGTACAGCTGTGATGACTGCAGCAAGAGTTTTGACCACAAGTCCAAGCTTACCCATCACCGCCGCACCCACACTGGTGAGAAGTCCATCTCCTGTTCTGACTGCAGCAAGACCTTCAGCCAGATCTCCACACTCACCCAGCACCACCGCATCCACACCAGTGAGAAGCCCTTCACTTGTGCCGACTGCAGCAAGAGCTTCAGCCTGATCTCCTACCTCACCCAGCACTGCCGCATCCACACTGGTGAGAAGCCCTACATCTGTTCCGATTGTGGCAAGAGCTTCAGACAGACCTCCACACTCACCAGGCACTGCTGCACCCACACTTGTGAGAAGCCCTTCACCTGCACCAACTGTGGCAAGAGCTTCAGGCAAATGTCCCACCTCTCCAAGCACATAAGCACCACCTCTCCTCCAAAGCCTTGCACACCTCTGTACACCCCTTGTACACCTCTCCTCCAAAGCCTTGCACACCTCTGTACTCCCCTTGTTCACCTCTCTTCCAAAGCCTTGCACGTCTCCACGCTCCCCTTGCCCACATCTCCTCCAGCCTGGCAGATCAAAAGCCCATCTCCCCAGGACTGCCTGGCAGTGGCTGGTACCACCTGCCCGAGGAAGCAGAGGAGAACACGACGAGCACGAAGCTGCTTCCCCTCTCGCACAGGCTCCGCCAGCTCACAGCAGCTTTCTGACCAAGAGCTTTGTGGTCAGCCCTAGGTGGACTCTCCCCCTCCAGACCCTGGGCAGAGCTGTGAGCTGGGACAGGTTTCTCACACTCCCAGCACCATGCAGCACCCAGCTCTGCTGCTCATCAACACCCTGCACAGAATTACCTCCTCATCTTTCCTTTGAACCTCCAACTCTCAGCTTAATTTGGTGCCCATCTGGTCTCTGTTGTCCTGGTTTCGCTTGGAATAACATTAATTTCCTTCCCAGGAGCTGCTTCAGCGTTGTGTTTTGGATAATGCCGGCAACACCGGGATTGTTCCCTTGTCACTAGGCAGGGTTTGTGCCTAGGCAAGGACTTTGCAGCTTCTCAGGCTTCCCTGCAAGGGAGAAGGTTAGAGGGGCACAAGGAGCTGGGAGGGGACACAGCCAGGACAGCTGATCCCAAAGGGACATTCCAGACCATATGATGTCATGCCCAATATATAAACTGGGAGGAGCTGGCTGGGGTGCAGGTGGGTTGCTGCTTGGGCACTGGCTGAGCATCAGTCAGTGAGAGGTGAGCAACTGCTTTGTGCATCACTCATTTTGGGCATTCTGATTATTTTATTATCGTTGTTGTAGTATTATTGATATTATTCTATTAGGGCCCCAGCAATGCTGGGAGGGCTGGAACCCCTCTGCTGGGAGGCCAGGCTGGCAGAGCTGGGAGGGTTCAGCCTGCAGAGGAGAAGGCTCCCCAAGGGGAGACCTTCTGGGGGCCTTGCAGGGGCCTGTCAGAAAGATGGGGAGGGACTTTTGAGCAGGGCCTGTTGGGACAGGACAAGGGGGGATGGGTTAAACTGTGAGCACTGGCAGTCATAACACAGGTGTGTTATCAGCACCCTCCAGCTCCCAGTAGTGCAGCATGAGGGCTGGATACGGAAAAGCAGCTCAGCCAGACCCACTACAGAAATGAGAGGCAGAAATGAATTAGCAGGAGGACAAACTGTTGTACTACCGACTTATGCCTGTCGACTATGGGTCACAAAACCAATCACATCCTGGGCAGAGAAAATGATGATCATTAATAATAATCCGTTCAACACCCTTCACACAGGAGATGTTACAGTATCTGAGAATGTCAATAAAATAATTGAGCTTGAACAAAACAGGGTGAAATTTCAACAGAAATCTGCACTCCATATTAGACAGGATGTGATTATAAAGTTTTAATGGGAATATGAATCTGATTAACTACAGTGTAACAAATATTAAACACAAAGTATCAACTATAATTGTCTTTTGACACTTTTTTTCTGATTGGGAATTTGGAGAGCAAACAAGGAGAAATTTAATAAAAAGAATAAAAGAACGGCAGAAATCAGAATGAGAAATTATTCCATCAGATTGGAATGATATTGCACCTGTACTACTATCCTGTTTCTAAAGAATATGTAGGATAATCCCTTTTTTCTCAGATCTAATTTTGGTCTGCAGATGACATCTCTCTGCAATGGCCAAAAACACATAGAAAATGAAGACTGTACAAGTCAGTGAAAAAGTGCAGAGGCAAAACCTTAGGATCAGCTCAACATGCCCATTGGTCACACCACAATGTAATCAGCTCCCTACTGAGAAAGTATCTAGAACTGCGTCATCTGTACAAGTTTCCTACAAGGTGTCTGCAAAGAATCTGCTGCTGCTACACTCATATCAAAGGACTTTTGGTTCTGTTCTGTAGCTCTGCTTCATGATACAAGAATATAGCTCCTCCTGGCAGAACAATCAACATGCCTTGCTTTACTCCAGTCCTTCTTTTGAAAGTAATAAGTTCCATTAGAAGTTTATTTTTAATACCTCTGTCTTTTCCCAGAGTATTTTTTTTTTCCAAACATCGTGGCACACTAAGTAAACTTCCAACTCACATAAATCCACTACACCTATACAAAAAAAAAAAAATTGATAGAGGACAGGAGAACTCCCCTGTGTTCTGGGGGGGGTTGTGATGTCATGATCTCCATGACAGGAGATGGGTCAGGGACCTGTTTTGTGCATATATTTCTTTTTTATAATTATTAATGTCATTTTCATTAAAGCTGTTCTAGTTTCCTTTTCTAATCGTCAAGTTTCTCTCCCTTATTCCCTTTCTCCTTCCCTCTGGGGAGGGAGGGGGGTTAACAGAGAGCATCTCTTATAGGTCTAAGGAGCCTCCCTGACCCTAAACCGTGACACCATGAGAAACTTACAGTCGTAAATTGAACTGGTTGACTCTGTTGGAAACCAACTCATCTATGAACATGGATCTACAGCATGTTCTCCCTCAGACACAACCTTTGCAATATCTAGGACTATGTTTTCAGGAATCATTTGGGTGTGTTTCAAAGAGGCAAATCTCTTGTTCCATGTCCAAACAGGTGTCTTGAGTTTCCAGAGTGTGACTCTCATAGAGGAGACCTTGCTGTTCTCCCACAATGCAGCGTTTCCATCCGTTGTTTGACCCTTTCCCTCCTTTTGCTGAGCCCACGCTCTGAGCTCTAAGGGACAGAGATGGGTTCATTGTGGTTCAGCCGTAACGCAATGGGTGGGGACATGATGGGTACTGCAGCATTGCGTGTGGTGAGGCCAATGGTGACAGTCTCATCGCCTTTTGCGTGATAGGTGAACTTAATCCGTTGCCATCCACAACAAGCCAGCACTGTCCTGTTGTGTACGTCAGGATTGTTTTAAAGATCGTCCCTTTACCCCCAAATTCCAAAAGCATTTATAGGTTTGGTAAAGGTGAAATTACCCCAATGATTCAAATTTGGTTCTTTAGTTGCATAACACTCGTTATTGTTTTCTGGTTTGGTAAAATTGGTGTAAAAGATTTTAATTTGGGTTGGTCTACGATAAGTAGCTCCCTTGATTACCCAGCACCACATTTGCTTGTCTCTCCTTGGCAGGGCTTAGAGCTGAGCCATCTGGCGAGAGGTGTCCCAGCCCCATTCCATTTTTGTGTCCCTTCCATTGCCATGTAAAGCTCCAGCAGAGAGGTTCAGACCTGCCTTGTTTGGGGCTGTTTCAGCCCTTCCATATCTCTAGTTTTAATCCATTCCCTCCAGTCCTATCACTGCCCAACAGCCTAAAAAGTCCCTCCCCAGCTTTCTTGTCCCACACCTTACCATGAAACCTGCCAAAATATCACCAAAACCTTGCTAAATCACTGCGAGAACCGACCAGAAAGTTACCGTCAAAAATCTTGTGAGAACCACCACCTTACTGAAAAAACCCGCTAAACTGAGAACCCACCACGTGACCCTTAAATTACCCAAAAATCCTGCAAAACCCCGCTGAAATGCCGCCAAAGTCGCGTGAAAAAATCCCCTGAGTTGCTGCGAGAACTCCAGAACCTCCCGCCAAAAATCCTGCCCAAATAGCACTAGCACAGTTACCGCAAAAGATACTTCGAAAAGATCAACCCTTTTGGGGGGAGGAGAAAAGGGAAGGCGGGGGGAGGAAGGGGCAATATGGGAGTGGAAGAGGAAGGAAGGGGAGTGGGGGAATGAGAGGACGGGGAGAAGGAGGGAGGAGAAAAGGGGGGACGGGGAGAAGGAGGTGAAGGGAAAAGAAGGGAAGGGGAAAGGTAAAGATGGAAAAGATAAAGGGGAAGGAGGGAAAAGGGGAAAGAAGGGGAAGGGAAGAGTTGATGGGAAAGGAGGGGAAGGGTGGGAAGAGGAAAAGGAGGGGGAAAGAGGGTTGAGAGACGGGGCGAGGAGGACAGATATGGGGAGGGTGGAGGAGGAGGGGAAGTGAAGAAGGGACGGAAAGGGAACGAGAGGAAGGCAAAAGGAAGGGAAGAGGAAGGAGGCGAAAGAGAGGAAAGGGAAACGTAAGGCGAGGACGGGGAAAGGGGGAGGGCGAGAGAGCGGGTGGGGAAGGGGGAGGAGGCGTGTCAGACACGGAGCTGGGAGAGGAGAAAGAACGGGAAATAGCGGGGGGGTGGGAAAGAAGGGGAGAATGGGGGAAGAAAGAGGGGGGGGAGAAAGAAGGAGGGAGAGACGGTGGGCGGGGACGGGCAGAGACGTCTGGGGGAGAAAGATGGGGGGCGGGGGACACGGAGGGGCACACGCAGAGACGGGGAGGGGGCAGAGAGCGGGCGGGGGAGACCCAAGGACGGACGGGGGAGGGGGGGAAGAGAGCGCGGGAGTGTGAGAGCGAGCCCGAGGGAGAGATCGTGCAAGAGAGCACGCAAGAGAGAGAAAGCACATGAGAGAGCGAGAGAACGAGAGAGTGCAAAAGAGAGAGAGCGTGAGAGCGAGAGAGAGCGAGAGAGAGAGAGAGCACGAGAGCAAGTGCGTGAGAGAGTGCGTGAGAGAGAGCACGAGAGAGTGAGAGTGCAAGAGCGCGAGATTAAAAGCAAGTTAGAGTGCGAGAGTGCGAGAGTGCGAGAGAGATAGCGAGAGAGCAAGATTCCGAGCACTAGAGAGAGAGAGAGAACGAGAGAGAGCGCGAGAGAGTGAGCGAGAGAGTGGGAGAGCGAGCGAGATCGCAAGCAAGAGAGTGAGAGCGAGAGAGAGCGTGCGAGAGAGACAGCGAGAGATAGAGCGAGGGAGCGAAAGAGTGCAAGAGAGAGAGAGAGCGTGAGATCGAGAGAGAGAGCGAGAGGGAGCAAGAGCGAGAGAGAGTGCGAGAGAGTGAGAGTGCAAGAGCAAGAAAGCAAGAGAGAGAGAGAGCAAGCGAGAGCGAGAGAGCGCGAGAGAGAGAGCGAGATAGCGAGAGAGCAAGCAAGGGCGAGAGAGGGCGAGAGTGAGCACGAGAGCGAAGGAGAGCAATAGAGAGTAAGAGAGAGACAGAGAGAGCGTGAGAGAGACCGAGATCGAGAGAGACCGAGAGAGCGAGAGAGAGCACGAGAGAGAGCGAGACAGTGGGAGAGTGAGAGAGATAGCGAGAGAGTGAGTGCGTGGGAGCGAGAGAGAGAGCGAGAGACAGCGAGTGAGAGAGACAGAGCGAGAGACAGAGAGAGCGAGAGCGAGCGAGCACTAGAGAGAGAGAGAACGAGAGGGAGAGAGAGAGCGAGGGAGTGAGAGAGCGAGCAAGAGAGAGGGTGAGAGAGAGCGAGAGAGAGCGAGAGAGAGCGAGAGAGAGCGAGAGAACGAGCGAGAAAGAGCGAGAGAGAGAGCAAGAGAGTGCGAGAGTGTGAGAGAGTGTGAGAGAGATCGAGAGGCAGAGCGACAGAGAGAGAGAGAGAGAGAGACAGAGCGAGAGAGGGCCCGAGAGAGACCGAGGGCGAGAGAGGGCAAGAGAATTCCTTGTTGCATCCCTGCACCCTCTGACAACCTCCCTGTATTCTTCCCAAGTGGCCTGCCCCTCCTTCCATGTTCTATATAATTCCTTCTTCTGCTCAAGTTTATGTAGTAGCTCCCTGCTCAGCCATGCAGGTGCCAACCATGGCACCCTGAGCCCCCCTGCAGGGGAGCTTCCTTCTGTGCCTCACCAGGCAATGTCGGATCTGGGAGAGGCCCTGCCTCTGCCCTAAGGTCCCCCCAATCATCAGGCTCTTCTGGTGGCAACGGAGGGTAATGATGGGCTGTGCCATCTAACAGGAGGCTCCTCCCCCTGGGAGCCATGGATGGCTCACTGTCCAAGGGAGGGGCTGATGGCTCAGTTCTGACCTCCTTTGCCACTTTTGGGCATGCCTCTGTTTCAGGGGGCGGAGCGTGGGGACGAGGATACTCCCGTGCCTCACAGTCCCGAGGGTGTGGGTACTCTCGGTCCCCACCTTCTCGGGGGTGCAGGTAGGAACGAGGCTTCATTGGTTTAGATCGCCCCAAGAGCCCCTCATCTTCAGAATCAGCAATGAAATGGTTCCTGGGCTTCCTCGGGAGGGAGGTATCAGCCTCAGGATCAATTGGATCGGCAACAGGCACGGTAGTGGCACTAGTAGTCTGGGAAGCTTCTAACTTTTCAACTTCGCCTTGCCGCTTCTTAAGATCTTTTAACATGTCTAGCAGCAAGCACCAAGTAGTTAATAGTCCCATTGCCTCCTTACATCCATGGGTAGCACTGTCAATCAACTTTTCCCCAATCTGCTCCCACACCTGGACACTAAATGCTGTTGTTGTGTCCGGTGGGAAGTCATTCTGTTTACCCCATATGAGCACCTTTTTTAAAGTCAATTCCTCCAATTTGAGTCCTCTTGTCTTCAAAATTATTTTCCACATATTTAAAACGCTGGTCTCTTCTTTAGCGAGAGTCGCGCCCATGTTCCCGGTGGCTCACCTGGTACGTTAGGTGTCAAATATCGGTCCGCGGACTAGCAGCAACACCGCCGCTCTCAGCTTCACCGGGCTCAGTCTCCACTGCTTTTCCCGCAGTCCAGGGCTTCGTCGGGGTCACCAGATGTCGCTGTTGAAGAGCATGATCTCAAAGCATTTCTTACATGAGGATATTCTGAAATAGCGAGCAATATGGTACACATTCCCACATAGGGCCACACACAACAGAACCCAGCCTGACCAGGTCAGAAACCCCGGCTGATGTATATTTTCTAATTAATCAATAAAATATATGAGCTGCCTGGTTTTGCCTATGTCCCCAAACCAGACTCCCCCATTCAGAGCCGATCAGCGGGCAGATGGCCCCAGAGCACAGCATTCCCCAAACTCGATGGCACCGAGCCGCTGGCCGGTCAAAAGCATTTACTGTGGAAAGCTGAGATTAATTTCTGCTGACAAGGAGCCTGAATTAAAGGGTGTCTCAAGAGAGAGGGACGGGAGCTCTCTTGGCGATGGTCAGCACAGAGCAAACCCGCACTGACACGCCGGTGCTCACAGCCTGGGCGGCTTGCGGGACGCTGCTGCCCCTCTGTGCTGGAAAGACCCTGACAACATCAGTTACTGCAAAAACATCAACTCCTACTGCGAGTGTCAGAGCTGAGCATGCAGCAGAGGGTCTGGCCTGTCGGTCACCTCTCCTTACATCTCATACAGCCCCTCGGCACCCTCCTGTCCAAAGCCCCTGCAGCGACCAGACCGTGGCACGGCAGCAGGACTGGCACCCAGCGGGCACCCAGCGTGGTGGAAGAGGTCAAGACAAGTGTGGGCTCTGCCCCAAGCAAGGACAGGAGGAGACTGGAAGACAGGAGAGCTGGCAGCTCCTGGGGGTCTCCCCACTGCTGGGGAGGGATGCAACCCTGCTCTGCACCCATGCAGCCAGCAGGTGAAACCCTGCCAGCCACGGTCCCCCCCAGGCACCGCCGGTGCTTCCTCCTGTGGTTTCCAGGTGGTTTTTTTCCAACAAAAATATGCTCCAGCCCTTGGCAGCCTGCGCAGCATGAGGGGCACCAGCAGGCAACTGGGCAGAGCCCACCTAGAATGGGGGCAGAGGGGACACTGCAGCTGGCAGCTCCCTACCCCCTCCTCCCCCAGTTCCTCCACATCCTGGCTTCGCTTTCACTGCTTCTCTGGAAAAGGATTTCTAAAACCTCTTTTTATTAGGAGCTTCTTTTTCATCTAATTCCCGGGTGCCCGTCTTCAGCTCCTCCAGGTACATCACCTTCTTGCGGACCACGCAGCCATAGTAGTGGTCTGTGGGGACATCATGGGGACACGGGGTGTCACAGAAGCGAGGCCAGGGCATGGCCACCTCTGGGGCTGGTGAAGCCACTAACCCTGCCACTCCCATGCCCCCCATCATGGGCATTTCAGCGTGGGGGGGCAGTGAGGGGCCGCTCACCTCTCTCGAGGTGTTCCAGCGGCTGCAGGTGGATGATGTCCCCTTTGTGGAAGCTGAGCTGGCTGCCATCCTCCGGGCTGTAGTTCCTCACCGCCACCACATACTGGGAGTCCTGGGCACAGGGGAGGCTGGCACAGCCCGTGTACACAGGCACACCCACATCCCGCCCAGCACGGGGGCTTCAAGCACCCACAGCCACAGGACCACCCCAGGGTGTCCCCACCAAACCCTCCTCACCCCAGGTATGGTCCCATTTGCAGGGTGCCCTCCACTGCCCAGCCCAGACCCCCCCGAAACGTGGTCACCCAGACAGGGTCTGGCCCCCAGGACAAGCCCCCAGCCTCCCTCCCTGGCCCTGGGACATCCCCCCCACCTTCCTGAGCTCTGTGATGAAGTGGTCGACCATGGCCTTGACTTGGGGGGCTTTGGGGGAGAAGAGGATGAGCTTCTCGCTGCGCAGGTTGAACTCCAGCATGTTCCTGGACGGGGTGGTCACGAACAGCACGTCGGCATAGCTGGGGCAGGGTGAGGGGAGGCTGAAACACCCGTCACCCACAGCACCCATCCCACCCAGGCTCCTCGCCCCTACCTGTACGCCCGCAGCACCCGCAGCTGCTCGCTGGGCACATTGGTGCCCTTCACCAGGCGCAGCAGCTTGACACCGGCGTGGGACACGGCCAGGATCTGCACACCCGTCCCCACGCTGCCCTGCAGGCAGGGACACTGCCTCAGCTGGGAGGGGGGCACGGGGCTGCACTACCCCCCACACCAACCTTCCCCCCCCTGATCTGGCCAGGCTGGATTAATGGAATGAAGCCACTGTGATGAGGTTCAACAAGGCCAAGTGACAGCTCCTGCCCTTGGGTCACACCAACCCCCTGCAGCGCTCAGGATAATTAGTTCCCAGGAATAGAATGAATATGTATAATCTTATAGTTGTGTATATTCCATATTATTATTACTATTTTCATTAAAGCTGTTTAGTTTTCTAATCCATAAGTCTCTCTCTTATTCCCTTTCTCTTCCACTTTGGGAAGGGAGAGGGGTTAATAGAGAGTATCTGCCATTTGTCTAGCAGCCCATCAAATGCGCAAGTAGCTAATGGTGTCTACAAAAACAAGCCAAAACAAAAACAGACAAACAAAATGCAAATCCTAGAGAGTTTTTCATTGTCATCCGTTCAGAGGAAAGATATTCCTTCTTCTCCCAAAGTGTTTGTCAACCTTATGTTGTGCCTTTAAAGTGTCTGGTACTTTCCTATGTCTAAATATATATTGCAGTTTTCATTTCTATGTTAACAATGTATGTTGCATGTTGGATTCATTATAAAGAACTGAGGTTTGTATGGAAATATTTTTCTTGCTATTGTTTTGGGTATCAATACTAAGATTTTACTCTGCTCTTTGTAGACTATTCCAACAAAAGATGGAATTTAAGATCTTGCACTTAAGAAGAAAAGACCTCCTTCCTACAAGGGAGAATAAAAGAAGTTGATGCCTTTAAAATACAATGGGGTAAAAGTACTGCTATGAGAAACATTAAGGTGCATTTTACATTAGCACCTGGAATATCACAACTACCAAATCACACTGATGTTTCAGTATCTCAACTAGCAAATCATACTGATGTTACAGTTTCAGTATGTCCATACTTGTATTAGGCCCAGATAGATATGTATATCAACTCATGCTAACTTAAGTTTCTGAAGGTTGCTCTGTGTATTGGCAGGTGAAGTGAGGGGACAGTGTTCTTGAAAGATAATGAAGCAAGTTGAGCAACTCTTGTTATTCTTTGTAACTCTTTACAATATCCCGGGGCCTCCTGAGATAAACAGGAGACAGGATGTTGAGACACTAAAGGTGGAACAGTCTTGAGGCTTAGATTTATGGGCCTTAGCTCATCTTGCATGGCTTGTAGATAAGAGAAACTAACCTAAACAAAGTGGGAACTCATAATTAACACAGAGGGGCTACCAGAGATAAGCCGGACCATACCAGAGCTAAAGGGCCCCGGGGGGCAAGAGGATGGGGACAGACTCTGCTCAGTGGTGCCCAGACACAGGACAAGGGGCAACATGGGGCACCAACTGGAACCCAGGAGGTTCCAGCTGAGCAGGAGGAGAAAGTTCTTTGGTGTGAGGCCCAGCATCGCACTGTCCAGCCGGGCTGGGAATCTCTCCAGAGAAGGAGACTCCACAACCTCTCTGGGCAGCCTGGGCCAGGCTCCATCACCTTCACAGTAAAGAAGTTCCTCCTCATGCTGAGGTGGAACCTTCTATGATCAAGTTTATACCCATTGTTCCTTGTCCTATTGCTGGGCACTACAGAAAATCGATTGGCTTCTTCCATTTGACACCCACCCCTCAGGTATTTGTAGACATTCACAAGATCCCCTCTCAGGCTTCTCCTCTCCAGACTAAACAGCCCCAGTTCCCTCAGCCTTTCTCCACAGGGGAGATGCTCAAGTCCTGATTTGAGACGGGGGGATTTTTTTTTGCCTTTGTATACCTAGTTCCCAAGGTCCCCCCTGTCCTTCCTTGAGCACAACTGGCAGCAGCACTTGGCTCCTGAACATGCACCTTCAGAAGAACAGTCTCTGTGGTGAGACAGCCCCGTGTGCACCTAGAGCCAGGCGCAGCTCTGCGTTCCACGGGGAACGGCCCCTTTGCACCAAGCGCTGACCGATGCCCTTCGCTTCCTCCTGAGAAGGACCCGCGAGCGCCGGCTGGGGAGCTGGGCAGGGAGAAACCCAATGAAAGACAACACGGGCAAGTGTAGAGTCTGGCATCTGGGAATGAACAGCCCCGGGTATCAGCGCAGGTTGGGGACTGACTTGTTAGAGAGTAGCATGGGGGAAAAGGACCTGGGGGTCCTGGTGGCCAGCAGGGTGGCCATGAGCCAGCCGTGGGCCCTTGGGGACAGGAAGGCCAATGGCATCCTGGGGTGGATCAGATGGGCTGTGGTCAGTAGGTGGAGAGAGGTTCTCCTCCCCCTCTGCTCTGCCCTGCTGAGGCCCCATCTGGAGTGTTGTGTCCAGTTCTGGGCCCCTCAGTTGAAGAAGGGCAGGGAACTGCTGGAAAGAGTCCAGCGCAGAGCCCCAGAGGAATACAAGTTCTTGTAGGTGATAAATACACTATCTGCAAAGTATATATATATATATATATATCTGTAGTATACAGCTGTGTTGAGTTGAAGAGCAGCTCTAAAATGTTTCTAATTTTAAAGTCCAGATCTTACCCAAAGGTGTCCCTAAGGAGAGGAAGTGAGGTTCAGCCCGTCGACTGATCCCAAAAGTCAGAGATGATGTCTTCCCTAACATTCCCCTTTACCTAAACCAGTTTTATAATAATTTTTACCTTCAAGGTGGAGCTTGAGTGATTCTAGTCATAAAGACCTGTATTACAATTGGTGTAAATTTCTCTCGCTTCGCTTTTAAAGGTATAGCCAAAGAAAATTCACTGCGCAAACTCAGTGAGGGGTGGTTGCACCTTGGAGGCAGGTAGCCACTGGGCTGGAGGTATGTTTTGGTATTATAATGACATTATAACGAGCAAAGTTCGCACAAGGACGTTACTTTATCAAAAACTAGCAAACTGTCGGCACGGGGTCGCATATAGGCAGCTTATCAGCTCTGTAATAACTTCAAGTTCCCATCTCTGTTGTAACTTCACAGGGCCTGACTGTGGAATCTTCACTCCACTCCATCCACTGTGCTGCTTGCAAGTGATGTTGCCTAGGGAACTGTTGTGAAACGGATTCCTGGCATACCAGTTGCGCACTACCCCTGAAAGTTTCTCTGCTGTTATACCTTTCCGTATGTGTGAACAATACTGCAGCCTTAGTATGATTTTAATTTTAAAATCACTTCCTGTCGTTATTCCACAGTCGGTGTAGCCTGAGAGGTGTCCCAGCACAGGGAGAGATGCGAGACTCAGACCTGCTGAGATCCCAAAGAGGAAACCAGGAACCCAGCGCCAACCTCCCTCGGCCGCAAGCACTTTCCCCTCTGGTGCAGTTCACTCGCAGCCGGCAGGGGCTGGCAGCTCCCAGCGAGCAGGGAGGGCGCCAAGATCTCCCTGCGCCTGCAGGGCCGCTCCGGAGCCAGCTCAGGCCTCACGTGGCAATGGCCGATGAAAAGCGCGCTTCAAGCCCCCTTGGGCAGCCGATCCTGGTGCCCGGTAGGATCGTCGGGAGACAACACGGGTGGAGACAGCAGCAGCAGCGCCAGGAGGGTGGCAGGCGCGGGGGCTCGGGGGGCGGCGGCGCTGGCAGGGCCGGGGGGCAGCGGGCGCGGCCAGGCCGGGGGGACGTCGTCGCAGGGCCCCTTGTCCTCGTCCCCGTCGTCGTCGTCGTCCCGGTCGTCCCGGACGTCCCCGTCGTCGTCCCCGCGCTGGGGGGTGGCGGCAGCGGGCGCGACGCGGGCGATCCAGGCGGCGTGGGCGGCGGTGCGGGTGTAGACCCCGGGCCGGGCGGGCAGCCCGCAGCCCTGCCCCCAGCTCACCACCCCCGCCACCACCCACGACCCCCCCACCAGGCACGACAGCGGGCCCCCGGAGTCACCCTGCCACACACGGGGACAACAGAGTCACACGGGGACACCGGAGTCACCCTGTGAGAGAGGAGGGACCTTGGGGTGGGATGGGGCAGGGGGAGGACAAAGGACGTTGGGGACGGGAGACGGGGGAGGACCTTGGGGACACGGAAGGACCTTGGGGACACGGAAGGACCTTGGGGACGTGGAGGGACAGGATGGGACACGGAGATGGAAGGACCTTGGGGACATGGAGACGTTGGGGACAGGCCAAGGACTCCGGGGAGCCTGGAGGGACCTTGAAGCTGCCGAGATGCCACCAGGGGAGGGGACCTTGGGGACCGGGCAGGTGCCGAGATGCCACCAGGGGAGGGGACCTTGGTGACCTGGCAGGTGCCAGCTGCCACCCACCTGGCAGGCGTCGCGCTGTCCCCGGGGGAAGCCGGCGCAGAGGGTGTCGGGGGCGGGCGCGGGGCCGGTGGCAGCGTAGAGGCAGTGACAGTGGCGGTGGCCCAGCAGTGGCACCTCCAGCTGCTGCAGGGGCTGCGGCGGGGGCAGGGGGCCTGCGGGGACAACCCCGGGTGTGTCACCGACCCCCCCCTGCCACCTGTCACCAACCCGCCGAGGTGTCACCGACCCGCCGAGGTGTCACCGACCCCCCCCGACATGTCCCCAACCCACAGAGGTGTCACCAACCCCCGGCGGGGCCACCCACCCCCCACACCCCCACCCCCACCCGCAGCGCGGACACCCCGCCCCGGCGCACGGGTCCACAACACACCGAATCCATATCCACAATCCTCACAATTCAATGATATCCCAGAATCTAGTGGAGTCATATAGGCACAGTGGGGAGGAGTAGAACTTCCTGAAGGTAAAACCAAAAGTGTTCTTAATAAGAAAATCCACTATGTGACGCTGATAGTACAGAGATGCATTCACTGCCTAATTCAACACAACATAAATAAGTGATAAACACCACAGCAAAGTGGCAGCTTTTGCCCAGCACCTGGAACCAAGAGCTCTAAGAAAAACAGTGAAAATGAGTAAACAACAACACAATGCATACGTCAGGTAAGGGAACAATAGGGCATTTAACTCTGTAACAAATTCTAAAAAGACGTGATATAATTTTGCTCTCACCAACACCATGATTTAAACAGTCTGATTTAGTTTCTAATCCTTAAAGATTCTCAGAAAAAAAAAAAAAGTCTGATATACTCTCAAGTGAGCAAACTGAAATTCAAAATATTGGGGCAATCTATCAGAGCTCCAATCATGCCCCACATTGGGCACCAATAAATATGTCATCGTTTAGGGTCAGGGACATCTACTAGACAAATGACAGGTACTCTCTATTAACTCCTCTCCCTTCCCAAAGGGAAGAGAAAGGAAATAATGGTGAGAGATGCACGGATTGGAAAAGAAAGCTAGAATAGCTTTAATGAAAATAATAATAAAATGGAATATATGCAAATATATACAAAACCAGTATCAAACCCAACACCCCCAATGGCAATTATGTCACTGTCCCCACTGATGCTGTGAAGCAGTGTTAGAAATGCAAAGGTCCTAAGAAAGGACTCACAGTAGATGTACTAGTGAAGCAGCAATTTATTATACGCTCTTGCAAGAGCGGGTGTCTGTTATACCTTTCCTTAATGTGTGAACAAGTCTGTACCTCTCAAGTACCTCATCCAATGGGGAAAGAGAGAGGGAAAAGCAGCCGGGAAATTAGGATAAAAGGGAGGCTGCGTCCTCCAAAAATTTGAGACACCCCAGGGGAATGCTCCATGGCCTCTCCCTTTATTCGAATAAAGTAAAAGAACTCCTCTGTCTCCTTTTTGGACCTAAATCTCTGGTGTTTGTGGATTGATTTTCCTGACACCCCGCCTTCCCCTTGATTCTTAGCTGTAAACACTCAACCCTCTCATCTCCATCATTCAGTTGTAGACATTCATATCCCCCTCTGACAGAGAGCCACCCCACTGCCTCACCCTCCTCACCTGTCCCTTCTGGAAAGCTGGTAGCTGTTGTGGGAGACCTCAGCTTGTCCGAGGGATCAGGATGTGAGTCAGATAAATAACCTGGAGTGAACATCTGTGGACCCTTGAGGAGACCAGGAGGCCTGAGAAAAGAACCCCCAGTTCACCAACAGAGAAAGCTGATCAAAGTTAATTGTGGACAGGTGGTCTTTGATTGGCCAGTCAGGTGTGGGCACTTGTTAGCAGAAGGGTTATAAAAGGGCTTGCAGCCACCATAGGTTGAGAGCCTTTGCAGAAGTAATGAGTCTGTCTCAACAATGACATGTCAAGCCATACAATAAAAGGTAGCCATCAACTGCAGCACTCCAGTCATGTGAGTCATCCCACCACACTGCCATGATGGCAGCTATGTCATAGCTTTCTCTCTGCATGATGGTCTCCAGTTCCTCCTGCTTGTTGCCCATGCTGCGTGCATTGGGCAGATGGTCCTGCCACCTTCTGGGAGGGAGAAGCCCCAGTTCCTCCCAGCTGGTTCTCAGATACTTCAATAGTTACCAGCCTATTAACTCTTGTGTCTTTGCTGCCACAAGGATCATCATCCCCCACCTCCACTGAGAGAGCTGACTGTAAGACCCCACCACCCCCCTGCCCCACAGGTCCCTCTCCAGCAAGCCCACTTTCCCTTCAAGTCCAGTTTAAAGACCTTTCCGTAAGTCCCATCAGCTCTTGCCCCAGGATCCGTCTTCCCCTCTGAGACAGGCGTTCCCCATCTGTTGCCAGCAGCCCATGGCCAAAAACACCAGAATTCCACCAGCAGCACCAGCCTCTGAGCCACACATTCATCCAGTGTTCTCCTGTTCCGTTCAGCATTCTTCCTGCCACTGACGGGATTGAGGGGAACACAAACTGTGCTTCCAGTCCTCCAACCAATCACCCCAGTGTCCTAAAGTCTTTTTAATCCCTTCAGGACTTCTGTCCACAACCTCCTCACTGCCAACCTGCATGACCAGGAGCTGGAAGGGACCTCTGGAGATAGAGTCCAACCCCCCTGCTACAGCAGGGCCACATAGAGCAGGTTGCACAGGAACATGTCCAGACAGGTTTTGAAAGTCTCCAGAGAAGGAGACTCCACAGACTCTCTGGAAAGCATGCTCCAGTGTTCCATCACCCTCAAAGTAAAGAAGTTTTTCCTTATGCTTAGGTGGAACCTCCTGGGTTCCAGTTTGTGCCCATTGCCCCTTGTCCTGTCACTGGCCCCATCCTTTTGACACTCATCCTCTATTTATAAGCATTGCGAAGATCGACTCCCAACCTTCTCTCCTCCAGGAGAATCATCAGGAGCCCAGCAGGGAGAAAAGGAAGAGCAGTTTGCTGTGTTCCAAGGATCACCTTTTTGCTAGTTGTAATCTGGGAAAGAGAGAGAGGAGCGAGATGCACACATGTGCACTCTGAATGCAATGGTTGGCCCTGAGACAAAGCCCACATCCTGGTCCAAAGGCACCAGTGGCAGCTGGGCCGGGCACACAGGCATTCACTGTAAAGGCAGGGGAACACCTGCACCTGTCAGCTCTGGACTGCGCGATGGTAGGAGAAGGCAGGAAGGAGGAAAACAGTATGTGAAGGATTCTGCTTTTTCTTCTGCCTGTTATTGATCCCTGCTCCTAAACTCCATGTGACAATTTCACTAATACGCTAGATTGCAGAGGGAGAATAGGAGATTGATCTACAAGAGGCATTGAATTTGCTCAAGTGCTCAAACTGATGTGGGCTACTCCTAATAAGTATTTATTTAAGGGGATATACCTCTGGCAGGGGTTAGGAAGGAATCCCATCTTGAAGAATGTTCTAACAGGAACCATCTGGGTGTGGATACTCTTTGAGGTAGGACTCGGAGCAGATGAGCCACTTACCTGGTCTGTTCTGGCAATTGCCCTTTCCTAGTTATACCTAGAGTTAACAGGCAGAAAAATGTTATTTTGAGGTTTTTATCTAGGGATGACTGTCCTCAATACAAGGTAAAGGCAGGGGTCCAACTGAAACTCTCCCTCTGAGTCAAACCAAGCCTCACTGCACAGATGGCTCCACACCTACCCCAGCAGTAAGACACAACTCTGCCATCTGAGACGTTTGTAAGCTTTTTTTCACCTGGCTTCAGAATTGCAAATGCAGCACTTGGGAAAGCAGGATTTTGCAAAGCTGAATTGAAAGGAGGTAGCCGTAGATGCATTGTGCAGAGAAAGAGAGGCACATAGAAGAGAAGATTAAGTGAGAGAGTTCAGGGCTAGCACTTTCCCACGGTAGCTAGGACGAGACGTTTGTAAGCTTTTTTGAACGTGCTTCAGAATCATGAATTTAGCTCCTGGGCATCAAGATGTTGCACAGCTGAATTGAAAGGAAGTAGCCACAGATGCGTTGTGCAGTGAATGAGAGACACATACAAGGGAGGATTCAGCGAGAGAATTCTGGGCTAGCACCTTTCCAGTGGAGCTATACTGCATGCAGAATTATGTTTGTGTAGCAAAACCTATCTAATTCTTAGATTTGAATGGAAAAAGCTTTCCTGTCCTGAAATGTGTGGGGGAGAAAGGTGATTATGAAATAGTCCTAAATAGAGTATGGAAGAAAGTTTACTTTGGGTCATTTTTTCCTCTGACTTCTTTATATTTTTAAACTACAGTTATTCCAAATAACTTAAACTTCAAAATGAAAATGGAAAACCAGAGGTTTTGGTATTGAGAAATTCTTGTTTCACCAACTATGTTACACAATCTTTTATTTAAATGAGACCTTAATTGAGATTGCCCCTTCCTGCAAGAAATCTGGTTTTGGTGAATCAATCTTTTAAACAGTTGAAGATGACAGTTATGTTCATACTATTTCTTTAATTATCAAAATTTAGCTTTCATAGGTACCTTTAAGGAAGCACTTCTGAATGTGATGTGTCTTTCACTCAATGTTCTTTCAACAGTTTTTATATGTGCTATTTCTTAAATAAGTAAACATACAAAATGTTGTTTAGTCTCATATCAGTAGAGTGACAACCACATAAGACATGAGCTGGGTTGGAACCTGTTGAGTCGCTACCCTGGTCTCTGACATGTAGTAACTAGCAACTAGCACGTCAAATAACTGGCAGTTAATTGGTATTGGAGAAAGTGGAAGGAGATGCAACATAGCATCAGGACTGAACCAAATTACCATCTCACAGCTGGAAAGAGACGTCACAGTCTTCCTCCTTATCCAAGGATTCTCCCTTATCAGTGACTGCAGATGTCAGCAGGAACTTAGTAATACATTTAAACAAGGATACCCCGTCTTACATTCAAGGACACATGCAAAAACTACATTCCCACAGATCATGATCCCAAGGCCTCATTAATCATGAGGCCCCCTTTCACCTCCATGGCATCCCCAGGAACATCTTTGTTTGTGCACCGTCGGGTTCATCTTCCTGCACAGACATGATGTGCAAGCTGATGTCTTGTCCATAAAATACAAACATGGACTGCTGAGCAAGTCATCTGGTGTCTCTCTATGGAGGCACAATCAATATCTCTGACCTGGGTTGAGAGGCCAGTGCTGGAAATAGTTGATGCTAATGACTGGTCTGTGACAATTGCCCTGGGGCAGCTTCCCCAGGATGTCCTGTGAACATGAGCACAGACCAGACCCTGCTCTGCTGGTCCATCATATTTCTCACAGGAGTCCTGTGCTGGTCTGACCTGCCAATTCCTGTCCCTCCTTCCCCAGGCTCCCCACATCCCCCAAGCTGGGGCTGCTGCTCTGCAGAGCACATGGACTGTGGTGCCCACAGCCACAGGTGACTGTGTTGGGCTGTGCTGGTCAGAGTGGGAGGCAGACATATTTGATGGTGATCACGGCCACTGGCCACCTCCCATGGAAGCTGTTCCTTGTCCATGAAGGGTGCTCAGAGGTCCCTGCTTTGTCACACTGTAGGTCCCCTGTGCTCTCCTGGCAGCTCCCGATTCCCTCCAGAAACCACTTTCTTTCCATAGCCCTTATCATGAGATAAATAGCTCCCAGAATTTCAATTGAAGACCATTTCCCATCTGTGTGGGCACTGGCCAATAGCAAGAAACATCTGAACCATCACTCAGTCCCTAAAACACTGAACTGGAACCATGATCTTATCCCACCAAGCTCATGGAGATACAAGTGAAGTAACAACATTTCTTAGAGTCTATTCCAGGAGCATTTTCTTGAGAGCAATTTTGGAAGAAGAAAAAATCCTTCGGTCACTGCCCTGAGGAGATCCCTGGTGTGATGGAGCTGCTGTTGTGGAGGCAGCTGTGTCCCAGCAGGGCCCAGGGCCTGCGTAATAAACCAATAAAACATAATAATAAAACAATAGAATGTAATAATTTTGCAATAAAATGTAATAATAACACAATGAAAGGTAATGATAACGCGATAAAATGTAATAACAACACAATAAAAAGTAATAATAATGCGAGAAAATGTAATGGTAACACAATAAAATGTAACAATAACGTGATAAAATGTAATAATAGCACGATAAAATGTAATAATAACACAATAAAATGTAATAATGCAATAAAATGTAACAATAACTCAATGAAATGTAATCACAATGCAATAAAATATAACAATGACAATAATAAATAAAACCAGCAGTAACAATAATAATAGACATCGTAAAAATATACCAAGGAGGAAAAAAAGAATCCAAAAGGAAATAAAAAGAAAGGAAAAGGAAAGCAAAACAATAGAAATAAAAAGTAAAATAATCATTTAAAAATAAAAAGTGTAGGAATAGAAGGGAAAAAAATTAAGGAAATAAAAATTGAAGTTGAAATTGAAATCGAAATAAATTGAGATTGAGATTGAAATTGAAATTGAAATTGAAATTGAGATTGAAATGGAAATGGAAATTGAAATGGAAATTGAAATGGAAATCAAAATTGAAATCAAAATTGAAATTGAAATCAAAATTGAAATTGGAATAGAAATTGAAATAGAAGTAAATAAAAATGGAAATAAATGAAAATGAAGAATAGAAATAAAGTGGAAATGAATTAAAAAACCTGGAAATTAGTAAAAGTAAAAAATAGAAATAAATAAGAAAAAAAGAAATAAATAAAAAGTGGGAATAAATAAAAAATGGGAATAAATAAAAAGTGGAAATGAATGCAAATAAAAAACAGAGACAGAAAATGGAAATAGAAATAAAGAAGGAAATAGGAAATGGAAATAAAAATAACGAAAATTTAAAAAAATAGAAATTGAAATGAAAAATAATGGAAATTTAAAAAAATTAAATATGGAGCCAGAAACGCAACTAAAAGGGAGGAGGAAATGGCACCGAGGGTGGAGAGAAGAACTCAGCCGAACCAAGGGGCTCTGGGGTGGGGATGCCCCCCGAGCACGAGCCATGGGGGGTGGGGGGCACCAAACCAAAGCGGAGGGCTGGGTGGTCTTCTGGAGATGGAGGTCCTCTCCTGGAGGTCTGGGTCTCATACATCTGGGTGGTCTCCTGGCCATCTGGGTGGTCTCCTGGAGGTTCTGGGTCTCCTCCTGGACACGGAGAAGAATTTTGGGGCCAAACACTTTGTTTTCCACCATCTCGACCACCAGATGGATATTTTGGGGGTGAAATTGGCAGATTTTGGCCAATTTTGGGGGTGGAACAGGCAGATTTTGGCCAATTTGGGGCCAATCACCTTATTTTCCACCATCTCAACCAGAGAATGGGGATTTTTGGGGGCAGAACAGGCAGATTTGGGTCATTTTGGGGCCAATCACTTTGTTTTCCATCATCTTGATGACAGAATGGGTGGTTTTGGGGTGAAATAGGCAGATTTTGGGCAATTTTGGAGGTGGAACAGGCGGATTTTGTCCAATTTTGGGGCCAGTCACTCTGTTTTCCATCATCTCGACCACAAGATGGGTATTTTTGGGGTGGAAGAGGCAGATTTGGGGCATTTTGGTGCCAATCACTTTGTTTTCCATCACATCGACCACAGAATGGGCATTTTTGGGGTGAAATTGGCAGATTTTGGCCAACTTTGGGGGTGAAACAGGCAGATTTTGGCCAATTTGGGGGCCAATCCCCTTGTTTTCTGTCATCTCAACCAGAGAATGAGGATTTTTGAGGGGCAGAACAAGCAGATTTGGGGCATTTTGGGGCCGATCACTTTGTTTTCCATCACGTCGACCACGGAACGGGTATTTTTGGGGTGAAATTGGCCGATTTTGGGGGCCAATCGCTCTGGTTTGTGTCCTCCCAGTGACGTTCCCGGGTGTGCTCCAGTGCGTCACCGTCACCCTCTTCTCGATGGCCGAGTGTCGCCGCCTGTACCCGGGATCCATCACCGAGAACATGTTGTGCGCCGGGAGCATGGTGGGCGGGAAGGATTCCTGCCAGGTCCCGCCCCAAACGATGCCAATTTGGGGGGAAAAAAGGCAATTTGGGGAAAAAAGGGGCTTTTCTGGGGGAAAAAAAGAGGGTTTGGGGAGAAAAAATGGATTTTCTATGGGGAAAAGCGGGGTTTTCTGGAGAAAATAATGGTGGGCTGCCCTGGGTGACCCTGCTCTGGCAGGGGGGTTGGACTTGATGATCTCCAGAGGTCCCTTCCAACCCCTACCTTTCTGTGATTCTGTGAATGATTTTCCATCCCTTGATGACCTGTCACCACTTTTATATTAACAGGTCCAAGCCCTTTTCTCACGTTGGCTTTGGTGGGGCTGACTTAGCCCTCGTGGAAAAGGACAAAAATAAACCAGGGGGGTTTCTTTCCATCGGTGACAAAAGCACCTGCTCCCACAAGGCCTTAACAGGGACTGCAGAGCCTGGAACAAGGGTAAAATTCTTTCCACCCTTCACAGAGTGGGGTCAACCCCCACTATTCCTCCTCCATTTGTTTCTATGGGGCTCGTGGAGCCTTTTCTTTAAAGCATGACCAGAAACTTTTTCTCAGCAAGAAACCCACTTGATTTCTTCAATTAGGCAGCGGGGTTTTGATCTGCCTGCACCATTTTAATGGTAAATTCATCAACAGGGCAGAAGGATTCAAGAGCAGCATCTTCAGCCTCAGCTTTCCCAGCCTTCTGCTGCAAAGTACCCAGGAATCTATTTATGGGTTTCTTTCTTTTCTTTTTGGCTTGTGTTATGGGCTCTCTAGAAATTATCATCCTCGTTATCGCTCTGATTATCTCATCCTTTCCTGTGACTGAGCTGAAGTAGGAAATGGATCATCAAGAAGCAAATATTTTCCCTTATCAGCCCCCCGAGTGCCCCATGGGACACTCCTGTTGCTGGGAAAGATTTTTGGAGATTTTTTCTACTCTTTCCCCCCCCCCACTGCATTTGTGGCTGCTGGTCGCTCTCCGTGGCCGTGTCTTGAGGTTGCAGCAGATGGAAGTTGCTCATATTCAGTCACCATCCTGGATTTCTCCAGCCCTTCCATCCTCCCATCTGCATCTCCTCCTTTCCCTGGCAATCTGAGTGTCCTTCTGCCATCCCCCGTCCTGCTGAAGTCACCCTCGGGCTTGGCCTGGCCAAACCTCCCCTGGCCGTAGGTGTCTTGAGTGTGTCTGAGCTCAGGAGTGATGCTCAACCTCTGTCTGTGGCTCCAGGCTCCTTCCCTGGGCTGGCTCCTGAATAAATCCCCAGGTGGTAAATATACGTGTGTGTGTGTATGTATTTTTAATTACTATGGTGACTTACAACCTAGAGTTAGGCCATTTCAAAATGTTAAACATTTTGTCAGTTGAAAAAGTTTATATGTTAAGATTCCTGTATTCACATTTGTTTATTTTTTTAAACATGTAATATCTTCTGGGAGGAAAGCTGAGCCAGAACCACCACCAGCATTTGACAGAATGAATGCCTGTCAATTTCTAGCAAATATAAAGGCGTCCTGTGAGAGTTGTGTGTTTTCCATGGAACCTTTACACAGCTATTGATAAAAAGGAAGCTATTAAAATCTGTGTTTTGAAAGAACAGGGATCCACAGCAGTCAAAATCCAGCATAAGAGGGGAAAGGGGGGAAAAATAATTTTAAAAAAAAATCAAAAAAAAATCTACATGTTTCCATCTGGACCCTCCAATGTAATAAATTAACTGAAAACTATGAAATTGGATGATACTGTCATAAAGGCCTTAGTATTTTAGCTTGAAAGCAGCACTTCAAAAGACAAACACACAAAGAACAAAAGCAGATGAAATGGCTCTTCCTAACAGAAAATAACACAGAGTCTCTAAAGTTTTGGTTTGTTTTTCATTTTTAAACTTAAGGGTACTGAATTGTCTATCATGAAAACATACTCACAAAAAGCAATACCAAAGTTAATGCTCATGGTACTGAGTTCACCCTCAACACAACTTTCTCAGCCAGAGTTGTTCTTAAACAGCATGTAGCAATAATAACATTACTGTGTCACCAGTTAATTTACTGCTTTTCTCCCTGAAAAAGACTTTTCACAGGCAGATTCACCTCTCTTTCCTAACCCAGAGTCTGATTAGCCAGCTGCCAAAAAATTACTGAAAAGAATCTAAGAATGTTCAGGTACAACAAAAAAAACAATTAAAAAAAAATATCTTCCAGTACATTTTTAGAAAGTGAGCTTCAGCTAGTCTTCAGATATCTTGCTTTTATAAAACATGAAACAATTCTTAGGGTATGTATCAGATCTCAGCACTGGCAGCTCATCTACCTGTGCTCTTGGAATGGGTATTTTCTCTCTTAGCTCTAGTGCTCCAAAAACAATCAACCAACTCACCCCTCTTGTGCAACACCATGAGGTTTTAATGAGAAACAGAAGCAAAGCAGACAAGTACAGAAAATAGAGGCAATAGGAGGGGAAATGCAGGATGCAGGTTTCATGCTCAGGTACCGGTGCCCAGGGCACAGCCGAGGTGATGGAGGGATGTAGGGCATCCTGAGGCTCAGCCATCCAGCCAATGCACACAGTGGCACAGTGTAGTGGGCTGCTGGGCACCTGCAGCATCCTCCTGTCCCTGTGCCAAGGCAGCTGATTTTTGCTGCTGGTCCCTGTGGCTCTTGCTCCATGTCCTTCTGCTGTGGTCCCTATTTCAGGGCTGTTGCAGGTTCTGGGCAACATGCTGGGGGCTTTAGAAAGACCCACAGCTCCCCCGGCGGGACCTGCCCCACCTCTGGGCACCAGGGAAGTAATACCCTGTGCCACGGGAGGAGAAGCCAGAGCTGTAGGACCTCCCACAATTGCCCAAGCTGCTGGACCCATATTGGCCCCCATAGCCCAGGGAGCCCCCCAGGCCCATGTCATCTCCATAACCGAGGGAGTGGCCATACCCAAGAGAGCTCCCATAGCCCCCATAGCCCCCCAAACCAAAGGACCTCCCATAGCCCTGGGAGCCCCCATAGCCCCATGAGCCCCCCAGGCCCAGGGAGTTCCCATAGCCCCCCAGACCAAAGGACCTCCCATAGCTCTGGGATCCACCATAACCCAGGGAGTTCCCATAGCCCCCCAGACCAAAGGACCTCCCATAACCCTGGGATCCACCATAACCCAGGGAGTTCCCATAGCCCCCCACACCAAAGGAGTTCTCATAGCCCCGGGAGCCCCCATAGCCATAGGAGCCCCCCAAGCCCAGGGACCTTCCATAACCTCCCAAACCAAAGGAGCCCCCAGAACTCCGTGACCTCCTATAGCCCAAGGAGTCCCCATAGCCTGGGGAGCTCTGGGAACTGAAGGATCTCCCCAGAGAGGATGGGCCTGACGATCCCACAATGCTCTCCTGAGGAAAAGAGCTGAGTATGGGGCCTGGGATTGTCACCACAGCCGGTGGGGGCAAGATCACTGCTCTGGAGTCAGGGCACTGCTGCACACACGGCTCATTGTAGGTCTCGGCGGTTACAGTCAGATTGTAAAACCTCTCTATGAAGTGACTCGAAAGAAAAACAATTTTAGTTGGGGTCCTGAACAAAAACAGGCCTTTGAACAGATCAAACGAGAGATTGTACATGCAGTAGCCCTTGGGCCAGTCCGAACAGGACAGGACATTAAAAATGTGCTCTATACTGCTGCTGGGAATAATGGTCTTACCTGGAGCCTCTGGCAAAAAGCACCAGGGGAAGCTCGAGGTCAGACCCTAGGATTTTGGAGTCGAGGATACAAAGGCTCTGAGGCCAACTATACTCCAACTGAGAAAGAAACATTAGCAGCATATGAAGGAATTTGAGCTGCTTCAGAAGTGATTGGTACTGAAGCACAGCTCCTCCTGGCACCAAGATTACCAATCTTAAACTGGATGTTCAAGGGTAAGCCCCACCATATAGTCAGTTATCAGATAATGATATGTAATATGCTCTGTTTACTGATGGATCTTGCCGTCTTGTAGGAAACCATCGGAAGTGGAAAGCTACTGTTTGGAGTCCCACATGATGAGTAGCAGAAGCAGCTGAGGGAGTAGGTGAATCAAGTCAGTTTGCAGAGGTAAAAGCCATCCAACTAGCCTTAGACATTGCTGAACTAGAAAAGTTGCCAGTGCTCGATCTATATACACTGACTCATGGATGGCAGGATATGTCTTGTGGGGATGGTTAAAACAGTGAAAGCAGAATAACTGGCAGCGCAGAGGGAAACCCATTTGGGCTGCCGCACTGTGGCAAGACATTGCTACTTGGATAGAGAAACTAGTTGTAAAAGTCTATCACATGGATGCCCACGTACCTAAACATCGAGCCACTGAGGAATATCAAAACAACCAGCAAGTGAATCAGGCTACTAAAGTGTTCCAGATGGACCTAGACTGGGAACATAAAGGTGAACTATTTTTAGCTCGGTGGGCTCATGATACTTCAGGACATGAGGGAAGAGATGCAACATACAGATGGGCACGTGTCCGAGGGGTGGATTTAACCATGGACACTATTGCGCAGGTTATCCACGACTGTGAAACATGCGCCGCAATCAAACTAGAGAAACGGTTAAAACCTTTGTGGTATGGGGGACAATGGTGTGTGTGCTAACGGCCAGCAGGGCCGCTCCCATGGGGACATGGGGCAGTGGGGGACATCCCATGGGCACATTGGGTGTCAAGAGGCAGCAGGGGATGTCCCACGGGGACGTCACCGCGGGGTCCGGGTGACGACGTGGGGGATGTCACTGCGGGGTGCGGGTGATGACGTGGGGGACATCACCGCGGGGTCCGGGTGATAACATGGGGGACGTCACCGCGGGGTCTGGGTGACAACGTGGGGGACGTCACCGCGGGGTCCGGGTGACAATATGGGGACGTCACACCCGAGGGGGGACCGTCCAGCAGCCACCGAGGCGGGTGCTGAGCTGCCACCTCCGTCCCCGTCCCCGTCCAGGTCCAGAAAGTGATGCCCAACGACAGCTTCTACTTCTCCATCGTGCGCGACCCCGGCACGCTGGGCGAGTCGGCCTTCGCCTACTACCGGGCCGTGGCTCCGGCCTTCCGCCGGGCCCCTTCCTTGGCCGCTTTCTTGGCCTCCCCGGGACGGTTCTACCAGGCCGGGGTTCGGGGCAACCATTACGCCCGCGATTTGCAGTGGTTCGACTTCGGGCTCCCGGCGGCGGGGGACTCGGAGGCCGTGGCCGAGGCCTTGGCCGGCTTGGAGCGGGACTTCGCCATGGTGCTGTTGGCCGAACACTTCGACGAGTCCTTGGTCTTGCTCCGTGAGGCCTTGTGCGGGCCCGAGGAAGCCGTGGCCGCCTTCGCCCACAACGGCCGCTCGCCGGGGGAAGGCCCCCGGGTCTCGCCGGAGCAGGCCGCTCGCCTGCGGGCCTGGAACGGCCTGGATTGGGCCCTCTACACCCATCTCAACCGGTCCTTTTGGCGGAAGGCCGAGGCCTTCGGGGCCTCCCGCTTGCGGGCCGAGGTGGCCCGCTTGCGGCAACGCCGAGCCGCCCTGGCCCGCCGTTGCCTGCGGGGCGGTGGCCCCTTGCCCGCCCGAGCCATCGCCGACGGTCGCCTGCGGCCCTTCCAACCCCCGGGCCGGGCTCAGATTTTGGGCTACGCCGTACGGGACGGGTTGGCCCCCGGCGACCATCGCCTCTGCTCCCGCCTGGCCACCCCCGAGCTGCAGTACAAGGACATCCTCCCTGCCCTTTCATTTCCCCTTTCCCATCCACCCCACCTTATCCTCCACTCCCCCTTCCCTCTCCTGCTCTTCCTCCCCCTGTCACCTCTCCTCTTCCCTTCGCCCTTCCCCCTTTCCCCACCCTCACTCCCCTTCTCCGCTCCTCCCTTCGCCTCCCCACTTCCCCTGTACCTCCCTCCCTTCCCCAACCCTGCCCTCCCTGCCCGTTCTCCATCGCCTTCCCCCGCCCGCAGTTTCCCCTCCCCCATCGTCTTCCGCTCTCTCCATCACCCCCTTTCTCCCTCGCCCCTACTTGCTCCTTCTGCTCCCCCTTTCCTCTCCTTCCCCTCGCCGACTCCCCTCGTCCGTTCCCTTCCCCATCGTCTCCCCCTCCCCTGTATCTTTCCTCTTCCCTCTCTCCCACCCCTTCTCCGTCCCTCTCCCTGCTGCTCTTCCCTTCCTGCCCCCTGCCCGCTCTCCCCCTCTCCGTGCCCTGGCGCGGCCCTTTCTGCCTCACCCACCCCTCACGCGCGCGCCGCGGGGCTACTAAAGGGCGGGGGAAGCGCGCGCGAGTCTATTTAAAAAAAACACCCCAAAGTGTCGCGAGGCGCGCTGTGCGCGAGAAAGCCCCACGGAAAGCGCGCGCGAGCCGCGCTACGCGGACGAACAGACAGCGTCTCGCGCCGCCGCGGTGGGAGGGCCGTGCCTCGCGCCGGGTGTCCCTGCGTCAGGCCGCGCGCAGCAGGGAGGGGGAAAGGGAGGGGGGAGAAGAAAAGGGTGAAGGGGAAATGGCGGGTGAAGGTGTAGGACGAAGAGGGGAAGCGGAGTGGAGGGCAAGGGGAAATGATGGGATGGGGGAACGGAAAGGGGAAGGGGAGGGGGAAAGGAATAGAGAGAGCAAAGGGGAAGGGGTGGGCGTAGGGAGAAGGGGAGGCAGAAGGCAAAGGGAAGTGGAGGGGCAAGTGGAAAGGGGGAAGGGAAAGGAGAAGGAGAGAGAGAGCAGGAAGGGGAGGGGGAATCGGAGGAGAAGGAAAGGGCGGAGGGCGGCTTGGAGGGGGAGGTGGAAGGAGGGGGAGAGAGAGAAGGAAGGGGAGGGGGGGGGGGGAGGAGGGGGGGGGGGGGGGAGGGGAACACGTGGTGTTTTGTTAAGTTCTGTTTATGGTACATTGGGAAAATATTTTGAAATAGTTGTTGTAGAACTTTAGCTAATCACTCTAGGAGATGGGTGACCACTGACCAATCGCCCCATGGGGCATATAAAACGGGGTTTTAATTCAATAAAGTAGCTTCTTTTGCCTGCTCTTGCTGAATTTGTGTGTTGCTGCATCTCTCCACTCCCGGTATAAACAGCAACATGAGAGTACTGAACGGTGGCTCTATAGGCACAGGCCAGGCCCCAGTGCAGTGCCAGAAGCTGCTGGTTTTCACTGGGATAGGCAAAGGACCCTTCTATTAGGTGGTGTGTCAATTTGACAGGGTTGCTTGCCTGTTCTGCTGTGAAGTCCCAGGTTATCAGAGGTGATAACCATCCTAAGAACCTGCCCAAATCCTTCCACACACCCTGCCACTCAGGGACGGGCGGCCTCAGGGCACATTTTGGTGTTGGCCCACCCAGAAGTTGTCTTCTCTGGCATCAAGATGAGACCAGGCTCTGCACAACCCAGTATGTGCCACCAAACTCCATGACCCGCACAGGATCCTGCACTTAATAACTACTAAGCTGTAGTGCACTTGTGGGAAACCTCAGTTTGTCCGAGGGATTGGAATGTGAGCTTGATAAACAACCTTGAGTGGGCATCTGTGCACACTTAAGGCGGCCCGAAAGTCCTGAGAAAAGAACCACCAGTTCACAAGCAGAGAGAGCTTATCAAATTTATAACAGAAAGAGAAAAGCATCTAATTGTGGACAGGTAGTCTTTGATTGGGCCAATCAGGTGTGGGCACCTGTTATCAGAAGGGTTATAAAAGGGCTTGCAGTTTAAGAAAAAATCAAGGCAAGGCTGCATGTGGAAGCAAAAGAAAGCAAATATTTATTCTCTACTTCCTATCAGCAGATTATGTCTAGCCCCCCCTTTGGGAAGTAGGGCTCCAAATGCATAGTGGTTGCTATGGAAGACAAGCCAATGTTCCCCCATCCTCCTCCTTTTCCTAGCTTTTATAGTTGAGCTGACATCATATAGTATGGAATATCCCTTTGGTCAGTTTGGGTCAGCTGTCCCAGTCATGTCCCCTCCCAAGAAGAAAAAATATTTCAACTTCTGCCTTTTAAATAAGATAGTTAATATTTATGTAGCAATACTAGGAGTAAAAATCTAACACAATGTTTCTCAGACTACAAGAGATTATTATTATTTGAGGTGTCAACTTCACTAAATACCTGTTCATGCTTCCAATAACTGCAGAATATATTATATTAATTTAAATTAAAACTGCTCAATGCGAGTCCCTGGGGCTCTGGTAGGCAAACATCACACTCTCATCTGTGATGTGACACAGACAACAACTTTCTAAACAGCAAATTCCAGGCCTCAGAAAACCCTTTGTTTTTATTGTTCAGGTTTGTTACTTAAAAAATAAGTTTTCTTTTGTGTGTAAGAAACTTTTTCTATATACACTACTGTTTCTAGAAAAGGTAGTGCCCTTAAGTGTCTTAAGAGGAAAATCTTAAATATTTTTTGAACCACTGCTTTGTTTAATATTATTTGAAAGAAAAGATAAAAGAAATACCTGTAATTGTTATTTTAATTTGCCTGTGATAAAGACAGCAGGAATTTGAAAAGGCTTCAAAAACCCATCCAGGAATTTTGATATATGTTTTGTTAATAGATGCAGCAGCTAGCCCAAGATTGTTTAGTGTACAATGTACATTTCTGGTACAGGATTATTGTCTTGGATCTGTACAATAATAACTATGAAATTGTTGTTTTTCTTCTGGTTTATAGGTTGGATTATCATAGCATTTCAGAGATGTGCATTAATTTATCTTTACCAATAATCATTCCTGAAAATTTTATTATGTACATCCTACTTCATAAGAACAAACTGATTTTTCAGTTGTGAAGAGCAATACAAAAATACAAATAAAGCATAAATCACAGAATTGTTATGGTTGGAAAAGACCACTAAGATTACCACATCCAACTGTCAACCCAAAAAAGCCCCAAACAACAAAAAAGCCCCCCAAAAAACCCACCCAAAAACACCTCAGCATCCCACTAGAGCATGTCCTGAAGTGCCTCATCTACATGTTTTTTTAATATCTCCATGGATGGTGACTCCACCACCTCCCTGGGCAGCCTGTTCCAGCACCTGAGTACTCTTTCAGTAGATAATAAATATACAGCAAGGGGAGGCGGGAGAGGGGGGGGGGAAAAAAGAAACACGGGCGGGAAAAGGGGGGAAAAGGGAAAAAAAAATAAAACAACAAAAAAAAATGGAATCGAAAAAAAAATGACACGAAAAATTGGGTGGGAAAAGGAGATGGAGAAAAAAAAGGGGAGGAAAAAAAGGAGCTGGAGAAAAAAAGGTCTCCAGGAGAAAGATCTCCAGGAGAAACATCTCCAGAGGAACCATCTCCAGAAGAAACATCTCCAGAGGAAACACTTCCAGGAGAAGCATCTCCAGGAGAAGGATCTCCAGAAGAAGCCTCTCCAGAGGAACCACCTCCAGGAGAAACATCTCCAGAGGAACAATCTCCACGAGAAGCATCTCCAGGAGAAGCCTCTCCAGAGGAACTACCTCCAGGAGAAGCATCTCCAGGGGAAACATCTCCAGGGGAATCACCTCCAGGAGAAAGATCTCCAGAGGAATCACCTCCAGGAGAAACATCTCCAGGAGAACCATCTCCAGAAGAAACATCTCCAGAGGAAACACTTCCAGGAGAAGCACCCCCAGGAGAAGATCTCCAGGAGAAGGATCTCCAGAAGAAACTTCTCCAGAAGAAACATCTCCAGAGGAAACATCTCCAGAGGAAACACCTCCAGGAGAAAGATGTCCAGAAGAAACATCTCCAGGAGAAGCATCTCCAGGAGAAACACCTCCAGGAGAAAGATCTCCAGAGGAATCACCTCCAGGAGAAAGATCTCCAGGAGATATGTCTCCAGGAGAAAGATCTCCAGGAGAAACATCTCCAGAGGAACAATCTCCAGGAGAAAGATTTCCAGAGGAAACATTTCCAGGAGCAACATCTCCAGAGGAACCACCTCCAGGAGCAACATCTCCAGAGGAACCACGAGGAGAAAGATCTCCAGAGGAACAACCTCCAGGAGAAGCATCTCCAGAGGAACCATCTCCAGGAGAAAGATCTCCAGAGGAAACATCTCCAGGAGAAAGATCTCCAGAGGAACAATTTCCAGGAGAAAGATCTCCAGAGGAACAACCTCCAGGAGAAAGATCTCCAGAGGAACCATCTCCAGGAGCAACATCTCCAGAGGAACCACCTCCAGGAGAAACATCTCACACCTCAGGGCTCTGGGACTGTACTACAAGCTCACCCACACCTTGCTTCTCCTCAGAGTCTTCTTTAGAGTATTTGGAGGAAGAGAGTTGGAGAGTGAGTGGAAGACCATCGTGTCGATGGAGCTCGGTGAGAGCAAAGCATCCCTTTCGCAGCCTGGCCAGTGGGTGGTTGGGGTGCTCGGCGTGGGGCAGAGGGCAGTGGCAAGGGGAGGCAGGAGCTCCCCAGGCGCCCCGAGGCAGGGTCCAAGCTCTTCTCAGCCAGGGGGTCCAGGGCTGGGCAAGGGGCACCTGCAGGGACCCCTGTGCCTGTCCTGCCCCCTTGCTCTGCAAGGCCTCTAGCCCTGCCCCTCGGCCATCCAGGCAGGGACAGAGCAGCCCAAAGGGGCACTCCCTGAGGGACACTGCCCTGCGGTGCAGAGCTGCTCACCCCCGCTGCCATCTGCTCTCTCCCCTCCAGTTTGCGCGTTCTGCCACCGGGCAGGGGCCGACCCGGAGATCTGTGGGCGCACGCTCGAGGGGCCGGGGTTCTGTGCCCATAAGTTTTGCCTGGTGAGTTGTGGGGGGATCCCTCCTGCCTTCCGATGGGCAGCCCCTGGCCCTCTCTCCCCACCAGCTCCTTCTCCCCTCTCTCCTGTAGTATTTTGCCAGCCAGCTCAGTCGGGCACCGGCCCGGCAGCCAGGAGAGATCAGATACCACATGAATGGTATCATCCATGCCCTGGAGGAAGCAGCGCGGAAGGTGAGGACTGAGCCAGAACAGGGAGAATTGTGCCAGGAGAGGTTTGTGGGACCTTAGCCCAGACCCCAGGAAAGAAAGCCCAGCCCTTCCAACCAGCTCTGGGGCAAAAGTCCCTCTCCCAGCAGTTCTGCAGAGGCTCCAGCACAAGGAGCCTCGTCCAGGAGGCAGATCTGCCGGGGGTGATCCAGCAGTGGGCACATCCTGCACCCTGCCCCAAGGTGTGGGCTTGGCTGCGCAGGCCCTGAAGCTGCTGCTGACGGGGGTGCTGTGACCTTTGCAGGACTGCTACGTGTGCCGGGAGAGCGGGGCTGCCATCACCTGCTGGGAGATGGGCTGCCAACGCAGCTTCCATCTCCCCTGTGCCACCAAAATTAACATCTAGTAGTATTTTTATGTGCATACTTGAATAGTGAAAAGAACCCAAAAGTTACTTAGCTAGCTAAATTTCCAGTTCTCTTATATCATTACAGCCAAAGATTAACCATATAGTAATGTGGGGGACAGGTCATTACTCAGATTCAGATTTCTATTCTGCAAGGACTTCTCCAGCTATTCTAAAGATACACTCCTACCTCGGTTTCTAGGTCAATGCTGCTGAAAAATCAGTTCCATGCATAGTCTTTAAATAACTGATGTTCAAACCAACATGAAGATACAGAAACTTTGAAGAGCAGCAACAAATGGTATCAAATTATCCACCAAGGAAAGCTCTCCATGTTTCTAGCTGTGATTACCATAAATAAAAATAATCTTTAGCCTCGTCTAAGAAGTCTGAGCTGTTGGCATAATTCACAGTACAGTTCTCAATTCCTGTGGAAGTAAGGGGAGGGTAGGTCAATAGAACTTTCACCTTGGACTTCAAGAAGGCAGACTTTGTCCTGTTTAGTAGACTGGTTGGCAGAGTCCCTTAGGAGGCCATCCTGAAGTGCAAAGGAATCCAGGAAGGCTGGACATTCTCCAAGAAGGAAATCTTCAAGGCTGAAGAGCAGGACATCCCCATGTACTGAAAGATGAACTGACGGGGAAGAGACTGGCCTGGCTGAACAGAGATCTTTGGCTGGAACTCAGGAAGAAAAGGAAAGTCTACGGCCTATGGAAGAAGGGGCAGGAAACTCAGGAAGACTACAAAGATTCTATGAGGCTGTGCAGGGAGAAAATTAGAAGGGTCAAAGCCCAACTAGAACTTAACCTGGCTACTACCATAAAAAGACATTTAAAAACGTTTCTATAAATACATTAACAAAAGAAGGACTAAGGATAATCTCTATCCTCTATTGGCTGCAGGGTGACCAAGGATGAGGAAAAGGGTGAGGTACTGAATTCCTTCTTTGCCTCAGTCTTTAATAATAAGACCAGTTGTTCTCTAAGTGCCCAGCCCCCTGAGCTGGATGTCAGGGAGCAGAATGAAACTCCCATAATCCAAGAAGAAATGGTCAGTGCTACACCACTTTGACACACACAAGTCTATGAGGCCGGATGGACACAGTACTCAAGGTGAGGCCTCACCAGTGCTGAGTACAGGGGGACAATCACCTCCCTACTTCTGCTGGTCACGCTATTTCTAATACAGGCCAGGATGCCGCTGGCCTTCTTTGCCACCCGGGCACACTGCTGGCTTACATTTATTTGCTCGTCAATTAGAACCCCAGATCCCTCTCCGCGAGACAGCTCTCCAACCACATTTCCCCAAGCCTTGTTGAAACTCATCCCATTAACATTGGCCCAGCGATCCAGTCTATCTAAGTCTCTCTGGAGAGCCTCCCTATCCTCATGCAGACCGACACACCTGCCTAACTTGGTGTCATCTGCGAATTTACTGATGATAGACTCTATGTCCGCATCAAGATCATCAATAAAGATATTAAATAGAAACAGTCCCAACACTGAGCCCTGAGGAATGCCACTTGTGACCTGACTCCAGATGGAATTAATACCATTGGCTACTACTCTTTGGGCCTGTCCATCTAACCAGTGCTTGATGCAGCAGATCATATTCTCATCCAGATCATGAGCAGCCAGTTTTTCCATTAGAAATCTATGGGGAACAGTGTCAAATGCTTTCCGGAAATCCAGGTAGACCATATCCACAGCCTTTCCCTTGTCCAGTAGCCGGGCCATCTTGTCATAAAAGGAGATCAGGTTCATCAGGCAAGATCTGCCTTTCCTAAACCCATGCTTATTGGGCCTGATCTGTTGGTTGTCCTCTATATGGCTTGTAAGAGCACTCAAGATGACCTGCTCCATGACCTTCCCTGGTACTGAGGTCAGACTAACAGGTCTATAGTTACTTGGATCCTCCTTTCTGCCTTGTAGATGGGAGTCACATTTGCTAACCTCCAGTCCATTGGGACCTCTCCAGTTAGCCAGGACTTCAGATAAATAATGGAAAGTGGCTTGGTGAGCACATCTGCCAGCTCATTCAGCACCCTTGGGTGTAACCCATCCAGTCCCATAGATTTGTGTGCATCCAAGTGGCGTAGAAGGTCACTGACCACCTCCTCTTTAATGGTGATAACCTCATTCTGCTTTCCCTCCCTGTCTCCCAGCTTATGAGGCTGGATGTCCAGGGGATAGCTTGTTCCACTAATTTTCTTCCCTGGCTCTTTTCCCATGCTGTTTGTTGGAAGCACAAAACAATTGAAACTGCAAAGCTCAACACTGCTAATAAACATCTGGAAACTAGGACAGACATAGAGGCTGGGTGAAGATCTGGTGGTCTGTGTTCTCATGGCACTGAGGAAGAGTGGGGGATGAATTGAAGGCTGTATATTTATCATGCTTTCTAGTTTGTTATGGTGTATTCTTGCTTTTAAGTTGTAATACTGCATTCTTCCATTGTATCCATAAAAACCTGCATTAGTGGTGTATTAGACTTCAAATAGATGGTTTTCTTGGGCCTTACAGTTAAACCTGTGAGTTCAAATAAATCATTTACTTAAACCTCATAGTCCCATCTCTTTTCGCCACATGAATACCAAACATTGGGTCAGATCATATGCAGATATAAGAGGAATAACCCTTTGATAGAGACCTACCGCTTTTCATTATTTTGCAAGGTGGTTCATACCTTGGTTAGGAGTAAGTGAATTAGAAAAGGCTATAGTAAATATTTCAGCCATTGTAGAACAGTTTGGAAATAATACGGCTGATGACATGTCAGCCTTACAAGAAGAGGTAGGACAATTGGCAAAAAGAGCTATCCAGGACCGAATAGCTCTAGATATGATTTTGGAGTCAAAAGGAGGGGTATGCACAGTGTTAAATATGAGCTGTTGTATATACATAGACCAAGGTGGAAGAATCTCAACAGATATAAACAAGATTTGGTGACAAACAAAGATCTTACATGAGATCCAAAAAGATGATGCCTCCTTGGGTTTTCCAAGGTTTGGAACTGGTTAACATCTTGGATACCTGATCTAGGTTTGTGGCTGAAAAAATTAATTGGGATAATAATATGTATAATAATAATGTTTGTCTGTTTATATGTGCTGGGTAGTTGCTTGTGTAACTGCTTTAGCCTCTTGGGAGCCAAAGTAAAGAAAAATTACTATATCTGAAGTTGAGCTCTATTGACAAAGATAAAAGAGCTCAAAAGGAGGGGAAATGTTATACATCAAGGACAGAAATATTTTAAGGGACCTCAGGCAGGAATGCAAGCAAGGATATCAACTTCTACAACTGTGACTGGCACATAACCCAGGAAGTTCCACCTCAACATGAGGAAAAACTTCTTCCCTGTGAGAGTAACAGAGCCTGGAACAGGCTGCCCAGGGAGGCTGTGGAGCCTCCTTCTCTAGAGAATTTCAAGACCCACCTAGGATCTGTTCCTTTGTGGCCTGCCCTGGGTGTTCCTGCTCTGGCAGAGGGGTTGGACTTGATGATCTCCAGAGGTCCTTTCCAACATCTCCCATTCTATGATTATATGATTCGTAAAACTCTGGTTTTCCTCAAGTTTCCTACAAAAATACCAAGGGTCAAGGAAGAAGAGTCTATGAACTCTTTCAGAGATCTACCTTTCTCCAGCATCCACACTCAGGAGTTTATACAAGCTGTCTGTTTCCTTACCTGGCAATTGCCTGACATGCAAATGAGCAACATTCGTTGAAGCAGTGGAGGCCAAACATGGAGTCAGACATCAAAGAGCACATCTGAGAAGAGTAGGTTGTTCCTTCATGTGCAGTGCCTTTGATTGATTTAGTGCAACCGGGAGAGCAGAAACCTACTGCAAGGACTTGCATACCTATACTAAAAAATTGATTGTCCCTAAAGTCACATGTCTGGGAGTCCCCTTCCAATGAGGACTCAGAAGATCCAGTTACACATTTCACTGGTATCATCCAAGATTATTTCTTACTAGGCTCAGTTGTCAACAGCAGGACATCAGTAGGTTGCTCTTTTCACCAAGCAGACTTGAGATAAAGAATGATTTCTACATTATCATTCGAGTTCAGGCTTCAAGTTCTCACCTTAAAACGCTAAAAGCAGGAGCTGTATCCAGCTGCAAAAGGGATGCATCGGAGAGATCTAGAGGCTGTAGAAGTGAGAGCCACAGCAGGAAACACTGAGAGACCAAAAGCTACTGAGTTAGGAGATTGGACCTAGAGGTCCTCAAAAGACACAGACCAACTCTCAAAGAATAGTGGTGATAAGGGAAAGCCCAGAACATCACCGATGGGGGAAGTGCCAATGCTGAGTTTCCCTTATATCAGGACACTTTAAAAGCATGTGTGCCCAATCAGAATAGCCTGGGGAAGGCCACAATGGCCCAGGGACACAATAGTCTTGGATAAAATGGAGGAGAGCTTATCTCAACCCATAAGTTTTCTTACTTTTTCCCTTCTGATTGTCTCTGCCATTTCACTGTGTGTGTGGGGGGAAGTGAGCAAGAAGTTGTGTAGTGCTTCACTGCCACACTGCCAGCTGTGGTTAAACCATGACAGTGATCTGAATAAAAAAAGACTTCTATTACAACAACTGTTTATGTCTGACAAAATTTTAGGATTTGCTACTGAAAATTTGTTGAAATATGATCAGAATATAAAGAGAAAACAAGAATATGAACAATCCACTGCTTTTTGCTCAGACATATACAGGTTGTGCATTCTGTCTAGAACTCCACTTTCACTGTAGAACTAATTAAGTTAGAAAGTAAAAGGTACTACAGCTGATAGGCCAATTACAACAAAATTTCCGTCAGGTAACATCATCTGTGCCTCTGTGACTGTGTTTTAGAAAAAAAAGCAATTGTCTTTTCTTCCCTTGCACATGATTTTGATGTTATAATAAGAAGAACTTTTCCCAAATCCCATCTTTGTAAAGATATTTCAAAACTGGCACTAGATTAAGATTTCTTTGAATAGAAGTGATCACTTTTGTGAGTTTCATGTCTTAATTAAACCTGTCTAAAAATTATCATTGTTTCAGATACTGTGACGATAGTCTGAAATACTAGTTAAGAAAAAATCAGATTTACTAAAAAATATTCTGTACAAACTGTTCTGCACTTTGTTTCCTTTTTCACAACCTTGTGTTGCCAGGGCACTGACAGCATGGTAAGTATAAATATTGCCTTTAGGAATAGTGCAAGGAAAGAAGCCATTACGATAATTTCCTAATAATACTAGATAATGCAATGTGGATAGGTTTCGTTTGACTAAAGGTAAATGCATACAGCATGGACATTTACATTCCAGCCAAACACCTGAGACAGTATATGGTTACTAAAAAGAACTATAAACACAATGGAAAGAGATCACAGAATCACAGAATTACTAAGGCTGGAAAAGACCTCTCAGATCATCAAGTCCAGCCTACGACCCAACACCGCCACATCGGTTAGACCATGGCACTAAGTGCCACATCCAGCCTTTCTTTAAACACATCCAGGGACGGTGACTCCACCACCTCCCTGGGGTGGGGGCGTGGGGGGGGGGGCGGGTCGCTGGCGAGGGGGGGTGGGGGGAGGGGGGTTGGGGGTCTGGGGTGAGTCAGGGGGGTTTTAATCTCAACCTACTTCCCCCCCAGGCCGTCTCCACTCCCCTTCCTCAGCTGGAGGCCCCGCAGGCCCCCGGGGAGGGCGAAGCGCTGAGTCCTGGTCGGGTGCGGGCTCTGCCCGCGGAACTCCGGCCCTGGGCCCGGCTCAGGCCGCTGCCGCCCCCACGGTACCAGGGCCCGACCGCCAGGGGCGCAGCGCAGGGCGGGGCCGTGGGACATGCTGGGAGCTGTAGTCCTGCCTCCTGCGGACTATAACTCCCAGAGGGCCAAGCGAGAACGAGGGCAGCCGAGGAGAGGCGAGGGCAACCGAGGAGAGGCGAGGGCAACCGAGGAGGGCCGAGAAGCGCCGAGGAGTGTCGAGAAGAGCCGAAGGAAACCGAGGAGAGCCGAGGACAGCCGAGGACAGCCGAGGAGAGCCGAGGACAGCCGAGCAGAGCCGAGGACAGCCGAGGACAGCCGAGCAGAGCCGAGGACAGCCGAGTCGATTCGAGGGGAGCCGAGCCGGGCCGAAGGCAGCCGGGGGAAGCGCAGCCGGGCCGAAGGGAGCGGAGCCAAGATGAACGCGGTGCTGGCCGTCAAGCAGTACGTGTCCAAGATGATCGAGGACAGCGGGCCGGGCATGAAGGTGCTTCTCATGGACCGGGAGACGGTGAGCGGCGGGGTCCGGCCTGGCCGGGGCAGGGTGGGCGGCCCGGCGGGGCCCGAGGCCCGGGGTGATGGGCGCTGCCGCCTCCCGCCCGCAGACCGGCATCGTGAGCATGGTGTACACGCAGTCCGAGATCCTGCAGAAGGAGGTTTACCTCTTCGAGCGGCTCGACTCTGCCAACAGGGAGCCCATGAAGCACCTGAAGGCCATCTGCTTCCTGCGGCCCACCAAGGTAGAGCTCCCCGCCCCGGGGATCCCCCCCAGTCCCGGGGATCCCCCCCAGTCCCGGGGGTCACCCAGTCCTGGGGATCCCCCCCCGCCCCGGGGAACCCCCCCCAGCCCCACGGGTCACCCAGCCCTGAGGATCCCCCAGCCCCAGGGGTCAAACACAAAAGTTCTCAGCTGCTTTACAGCTATCTTCAAAACAACAGTTCAAAGGCAGATGTTCACAGGACATTCCCTGGCTGTTTAGACTAACACTCCCACTGCTGCCAAAGGTTATACTCCCATCCTAACACTCCCTCATTTTCCCACTAGCCTGACCCTGGCAAAACACTCCACAAACTCGAGGGCACTGCGAGTGCAGTGGGCGCTTGCCCAGCAGGCACATGCGCAGAAAGGCTAGGTGCTGCCATGGAGCTCCAGGTCACTGTTAAACCGGGTCGGACAACTGTGGGGGCCGTGGGAATGACCGGTACTGTTATATTTGCCAAAGGTAGCGGCACGGAGGAGGCCAGAGCCGCTGGACTAAGGAGCGGGAGGCACTCCAAGCCATCTAGCTGTTTAAGCATTTCCGCGAGCTGCGCTGCAGGCGTAGGGTATTTAGGGGGAACATAATCACAGGGCAAGGCGTATTGCTGCTGAACAGGCTGTATGACCAGCACCGGATACGGTGGGGCCGGAGACGGCTCCTTGGTGCGGCTGCCACCAGCTGCCACACTTAGTTCAGGAGTGTCCCCCTCAGCAGCGTCCCCCTCTGTAGCCAGCAGTCCTCCCCCATCGCCAGCTTTAAACTTTTGTAGCATATCAAATAAATCTTTCCAAGTGCAAACCAAGTCTAGCATTGTGTTGTCCCCGTAGGGGAGCTCATGCCAGAGCCTGGTGCCTAGCAGCTGCCACAGCTCTAAATTGAAGGCGGTGTCAGAGTCCGCGAGAAAGTGGTGGTCAGCTGCCCATTGCAAAAGAGCGCAGAGGGCGTTCTCCGAAACAGCAACCTCTTTGACAGCGAGGAAATCCTTCCAGGCCTACAGCACCGCGCCTTCTTTCGAGCCGCTATGCCCCATCTTGTCTAAGGTGAAAAAAATCTCTGGCTGTCCAGTTGAGCCGAATCCTCCCTCCCCCCTTTCATTTAAGGCCTGAGATATCTGCGCAGTGAAAGGCACTAGCTGAGCAATGCGACTGGCTGCAGGTATGTTAACTGGTGGGGAGGGAGTCCACGCCATAATCTGTATTTGTCCAGTAAAATCCGCATCAGTAACTCCAGGTAACACAAACACCTCTGAAGGCTGTCCATGCCATCCAGGGGCCACATGGTGTATAAGAGGGCTGCATTCTATAAGGGCTGCACAGTATATAAGCGAGCTGCATGCTATATAAAAGAGCTGGATGCTGTACGTGAGCTGCACCATCTATAGGAGAGCTGCACACTAGATGAGAACTACACCCTAGAGATACGTACACCTTACATGAGCTACGTGTCGCAGAAGAGACCTACACCCCATAGAACTGTATCCTATATGAGCTATGTGCTATGTAAGAGAATGGCACACAAGTGAGCTGCACGCTATATAGGAGAGCTGCACACTATATAAGCAAGCTGCACACTGTATAGGAGAGCTGCACACTATAGTAGCGAGCTGCACGCTGTGTAGGAGAGCTGCACACTATAGAAGCTAGCTGCATGCTGTATAGGAGAGCTGCATGCTGTATAGGAGAGCTGCATGCTATACAGGCAAGCTGCACACTATGGGAGAGCTGCACATTATATAAGCAAGCTGCACGCTATATAAGTGAGCTGCACACTATATAAGTGAGCTGCACACTACATAAGTGAGCTGCATGATGTACAGGAGAGCTGCACACTATATGAGTGAGCTGTACGCTGTATAGGGGAGCTTCACGCTATATGAGTGAGCTGCATGCTGTCTAGGGGAACTGCCTGCTATGTGAGTGAGCTGCAGGCTGTATAGGAGAGCTGCAGGCTGTATAGGAGAGCAGCACACTGTACAGGAGACCTGCAAGCTGTATAGGAGAGCAGCATATGGTATAGGAAGGCTGCACACTGTATAGGAGAGCTGCACACTGTATAGGAGAGCAGCATATGGTATAGGAGGGCTGCACACTGTACACGTGAGCTGCACGCTGTATAGGAGAGCAGCACACTGTATAGGAGAGCAGCACACTGTATAGGAGAGCAGCACACTGTACACGTGAGCTGCACGCTGTACACGTGAGCTGCACGCTGTATAGGAGAGCTCCATGCTCTGTAAGAGCTGCACCCACACTGTATATCCTATATACACACACACAAGAGCTATGCTACACAATTTCCTATAAGAGCCATGGCAAAACTCCCCGAGCTGAGCCCTCATAGCTCACACAATTTCAATTAGTTATGAAACAACATTACAGATAAATCAGGTAGTGCTTCATGTAGTTGATGGCTTGCTCAGTAGTTTTCATTCTAAGTTTCTTCAATCACTTAAAAACATTGCCAAGTTTTGAACAATTCATGATGGAGTTTTCCATGCCAGGTGCCTGCCCTAGGCAGGAGTATTTTGGAAAGCTGCTTCCAAAATTCAATCGTTCCAGAAATGATATTCCAGAAAAGGGAAGTTTTCTTGCCTAACATTATCCCATATCTCACAAGAGATTTTTTTGGTTGCAACACCTAGTGCATTTGGAGCAGGATCCTGATGTTCTGCAGAACGACTGCCTTGCTGTCACAGGAGTTGCCTTTGATTAGCCTCTAAGGTTTGCCCAGATTTGTCCCCCATATACAGCACGTTCTCAAGTTACAGCTTGTCAGCTGCTCTGGGGTACCTGACTCTGTGTCCATTCCTCATTTGCCGAGTGGAATATGCTAATCTAAGCTACATTTATAGGAGTTCCTATTAAAGAGTTGCTCTTCAGAGTGACAACACACAAGCAGGCATCATCTCAGCTTGAAAGAAGAAACTTTGCAGGCAGGAGAGTTCGTCTTGTCCCATCATCATCCTGCAGTTTGCATCAAGAAATAACTCAGCAATTACATTTTCTCAGTGTCCCTCCTCTGTTTGATGTCCTCAGGCTGGAGGGATCAACACATTTTATCCTCTGTGAATTGCTCAACCACTAGGCACTGAAGTGAGCATAGAACAAAACAAAACTGCCTCTCTTGGTGCTCTTTTCACATCCCCCTTCAGAGATAAGAGGGGTTGCCTTAGAACGGAGAGAAGGTTTGTAACAGGCAAGAGGAAAGTGGAAATAGAGCAGGAAAGAGCTGGAAGAGGGAGGAGAAAAACAGGATAGAAGGGTGATGAGTGAAGCAGATTATTAGTTTAGTCATCCCTGTAGTTTCTAATTTCAGGACGTTTAGAGGGAAGACACTTTGCACTCCGTGTGCCATTCCCAAGGGTAATACCTGACAAAACGAAGGCTTACAGTGACAGCACCACTGAGCCTTATCCTAAGTAGTTAGATAGCTGAGTTCAAAACCCATCATCAGTCACTGATAGGTATGGAGGAATGGCTGAAAGAGCGAGGCGGGCGTGAGCTCCTTGACGTGAGCAACTCGCCTCCCTGTAGATAGGCTGGCTAGGCCTGCGAGCCCTCTGACCTTGACCGAAGCCGTCAGCAAGCAGAAGTATGGCTCCGCCGTAAACAGCTTTGAGGGAGCGAGGCCCACAGCCGGGGACCTGAGCGGCCGCCTGAACTGCTGCCCGATGACCAATCCCTAAGAGGGTCTACGCGCGTGGCTGGTACCTTGTAACCAATGAGAAGCTTGCCTGTGGTATGCGGCCTGTTCGAGATGCTATATCAGACAGGCGTGTGTTATGAATAAAGAACGATCATACTCCTATTGAGAGCGCGCCGTTACTCGGGGCCCGACTCCCGCTCCCGACATCTGGTCGCAGGGGATGGTTCCTGCCTGAGGTATCTCCGAGACCGCGGTGAGCAGCAAGAGGAGGGAGCGGAGTGGGAAGACTCGGCTGGGGGAAGCCCTGTCGGAATCAGGCAGACGCGGAAAAGCCGGCGGTAGGGTAGCTCCCTACCCCACCCCCCCAGCCAACCAGGTACAGCTATGGACGGGGTAGACCTGGACGCCGCGGCCAACTTGCTCGCGGGACTCCTCTCCAAGAGAGGCAACGAGGTGCCCGTGAAGCGGCTACAAAGAAGCAGGGGAGCGACGAGCGAGGCAGCAGCGGGGAGCAGCGACCGGAGGGCAGAAGGAGCAGCAACTGGCGCCGGGCTTCAGGTAGATGATGGAACGACAGGCAGCCTAGGAACTCTTCCAGTGCTTTTTAGAGAAGCGGGGAGGTAACCTTAGCAAGGTAATTAGCGGGATCATTAACGCAGGGAGCAGCACAAGGCTGTTTTAGGGGCCCTGATACGGGGGGGGGTTTTTGATGCAGGTGAACGGCGAGGGTTTGGAGACCATTCATGGGCAAAAGTAATTGAGGAAGATAAAGCAGCCAGAAAGCTGGCACGTGCTTGGAGGGCTGTTATCAACTGTCTGAAGCGGTACCATGCGGAACAAAGGGTTGCAGCCACGGCGAGTTCATACCTCCAGGCAGGCGCATCTTGGGGTGGGGGGGGGGGGGAAGGCAAAAAGCAGGGCGGGCGCGGGTGGGGGGGGGGCTGAGGCTGCTGGGCTGGCCCCCCGGGACATTGCCCAGCGGAGGGAGGCGGTGTCCTGGGTCTCGGGGCTGCGTGGCGGGGGGGGGGCAGGAGGGACACAGGGACAGGAGGGACGGGAAGGACAAACACCCACCCCCCCCTGACACCCCCCTCCCCGCAGCAAGAGCCACCATGGACGACATCTTCACGCAGTGCCGGGAGGGCAACGCGGTGGCCGTGCGGCTGTGGCTGGACAACACCGAGAACGACCTCAACCAGGGGTGAGCCGCGGGGGCACCGGCACCGGGACCACCACCGGCACCGCGACCGGGACCGGGCGAGACCCGCGGGGTTGCGGGTCCGGTTTCCGCCCCGCTCCCTGTCGCGGGCAGCGGGTGGGATTCGGCTCCTCCCCGGCCGGAGGAAGTTACGGCATCGCTGAGGCACGGGAGAGAACATCCTCCAGCTGCTGCCGCCCCGGCCGCGCTCGGGCTGGGGGCACTGGGGGGAAAATCCCCCTCCCCAGTGTCTCTGCCATGGCTCGGACTGGGGGTACTGAGGGGAAGCTCCCCCTCCCCAGTGTCTCACATGGGGCTCAGACTGGGGGTACTGAGGGGAAACTCCCCATCCTCAGTGTCTCAGCTGGGGCTTGGACTGGGGGTACTGGGGGGAACCTCCCCATCCCCAGTGTCTCAGCTGGGGCTCAGACTGGAGGTACTGGGGGGAAACCCCCCATGCCCAGTGTCACAGCTGGGGCTCGGACTGGGGGTACTGGGGACAAACTCCCTGTTCCCAGTGTCTTGACTGGGTCTTGGACTGAGGGTACTGGGAGAAACGTCCCCATCCCCAGCATCTCAGCCAGGTCTTGGATTGAGGGTACTGGGGGGAACCTCTCTGTCCCCAGTGCCTCAGCTGGGGCTTGGACTGGGGGTACTGGGCAGAACCCCCCCATCCCGTGGTGCCCGCTGTCCCTGTCCCCTCTCCCAGAGCCCTCGACTGGCCCATGGCAGGGGGCTGGGAACCACCCCGGGGTCGGGAGCCACACTGGGTGCTGGTGCCCGACTGCCCCTGCCCCGCTCCTGCGGCTCGGGCCCTGCTCCGGGAGCTGCTGCGGGACCCGGTGTAGGAGGAAAGAGGGTTATGATTCTCAAATTGACAAAATATTTTGGGGGATTTAACTTGTAGTTTAAATTTTGGGGGATTGTTTTCAGGATTTGGAATTTTGTATTCCAGTAGTATAATTGGAGAAGTTAGAAGGAAATGGGAGAACAAAGGAATTCAGTAATGAAGAAAGAAGTCTGAGTTGTTTCCTTTGTCTTTCTTGGTTTGAATGAGTGATTATTTTAATCCATGATGAATAGCTTTCTTCCATTGTGAAATGCAGAATAAGATTAAGGTAAGGAAGTAAAAACTACTTTTCAACCTACTCTCTCCCTGCTTCTTTCCTATACTTCTTATAAAATCTCTACTTTCAGAGAGAAGTTGTAAAGGAATCTTTTTTTTCTTTAATGTTTTCTTCTAGTATGCAAGTCTACAAATATATCTCCTTGTGCTCCTCTCCCATGGGCTATAATTCTAGGCTCTGCAGACAATTAGTTGAGTTGGCCCAAATTCTTTAGCAAAAGTCCTGGATTCTGTACAGCACATTGAAAATGGCAACTGAATTAATAAAAAAACCCCCACAACAAACCCAAACAAGCCCCCCAAAAAACCAAACCAAACAAAAACCCACAAAGAACAAAAGATGTTACCTTGTGTGTGGTATATGATTTACCTGCCTGCTGCCAAACTGCAAACTTAGTGTGCTACAGAAGCTTACATTTGTAACTGTTACAATAAGTTAATGTTGGGATTTTGGAGATCCAGACACAGAAAGGTTAAGTGGTGTAACAGGGAGGGGCTAGAATCTGGAAACCCACATTCTATTTCTGGCTCTACCAGAGACCATCTGTGTGGTCTGGAGCCAGGCCAGTTCACCAGTTTGTGCTTCTGTTCGATTAGTTGAAGGAGTAAGACTCTTCATGGTAAAGATGCTCACTTAGCTTGTTTTTCATACACAGCCTAACACAAGTGTGGGATCCACCTATATCATTCAAATAACCAGTTATCGACTTGACAGAATATAACTGGAATATTAGATGTGCTACTTAGCCAATACACTTCTGCTTTTTTGTTTCCCATGCAAAGATCCAGCTCCTTCTTTCTTTGGCCCCACCACCACAGAGAAGACCTCACATGGGCCCCCTGCTCTGGGTGACCCTGCTGGATGGAGCAGGGGGGTGGCACCAGATCAGCTCCAGAGGGCCCTTCCAGCTCCCACCGTGCTGGGATTCTGGGATTCTTTGGTGAGTCAATTTTTTTCCCCTCCAGAAAGGTCAGTTCTGCTTCTTACCTCATCTCATGGGGAACTCTTTGGCAGTGATGTCAGTGCAGGGTGGGATCACCCACCCCGCCCCCTGAAGCCAAGACCCCCCATTACCAGCCAGTCCTCCACCCCTCGCTGCCCCCAGCTCCTGCTGTGGGCCCAGAGCAGCTGCTGGGGGAACTGCCCCAAGAAATGCCCTCGGGGACACCGGACACCATGGGGACATGGGGGCCCAGGGACTGGGTCTTAGAGTCCCCAGAGGCCAGGGGTGCCCAGCCCGTTCCAGTTTGGGGGACACCAAGCTGGGCCCTCCCCCCAGGCCTTTCTGCCCCTCTGGTGATGCTGGGGTGGATGTGGGGCAGCTATGGGGTGGCAGAGAATCATGGTGGGCCCAGAGCTACCCCTGCCCCCAGCCCCACATGCAGCTCTGAGTGGTGTTGTGGGGCTTCCCCAGTGCTCCCCAGTACAGCAGAGTGATGACCAGTACAGTCCAACGCTTCCCAGTATTTCCCAGTACTTCCCAGGGCTCCACAGTGCTGTCCAGTGCTCCCAGTACAGCCCAGTGCTTCCCAGTACAGCCCAGTGCTGTCCACTTCTTCCAGTACAGCCCAGTATTCCCCAGTACACCCCAGTACTCCCCAGTACAGGTCAGTGCTGCCCAGTACAACCCATTGCTGCCCAGTGCTGTCCACTGCTGTCCAGTGATCTCAGCACACCCCAGTGCTTCCCAGTACAGCCCAGTGCTGTCCACTGCTCCCAGTACAGCCCAGTACACCCAGCACAGCCTGGTACACCCCAGTACTCCCCAGTACAACCCATTGCTACCCTGTGCTGTCCACCGCTGTCCAGTGCTCCCAGTATACCCCAGTGCCCCCCAGTACAACCCACTGCAGCCCAGTGCTGCCCACTGCTGTCCAGTGCTCCCAGTATACCCCAGTGCTCCCCAGCACAGACCACCGGTGCCCAGCGCCCACCCCCCACCTCCCAAACGCTAGGCGTTTGCCCCAGAGAAGAAGCAATTTCCCCCCCCCCCCCCCCCCCCCTTTTTTTTTCTAGCTTTTATTTTTAAGCTGACATCATATGGTATGGAATATCCCTTTGGTCACTGTAGGTCAGCTGTCCTGGTTGTGTGCCCTCCCAAGATCTTTTCCACCCCATCCCACTGCAGGGGGAATGTTGAAAAACAGCCTTGGTGCTGTGTGAGCCCTGCCCAGCAGTAGCCACAACACAGGTGTGTTATCAGCACCTTTCTAGCTCTCAATGCAAAGCACAGCACTGTGAGGGCTGCTATGAGGAAAATTAACTCCATCTCAGTCAGATCCAATACATACCCCAAATGCACAGGCAAACTCTTAACCCAACTCATCCCAGCATTAATCTCTACCCAGAAGACATGGTAGGATACCAGTGAAGACAGGAAATTAAAATAGAGGTACAGAAGAGCATGAGACACCATGCACCAAAGAAATGACATAATGAAAACATTTTTTATCTTAATTTCCACCTTTCCCAATGTTCTTCGAACAAAGAAAATCTCTATGCTTGAGCCCCACGTTGGGTGCCAATTTTCCTGTCTCCCTTTATGTGTCAGGGTAAGCCCACATGAAACACAGAGCAGGATTTCTCTCTATTAGCCACCTTCCTCCCTCCCAGGGGAGAATAAAAAGGAGGATAAAGAAAAAGAAAAATGCCTTACCCAAGATTGGAAGTTAAGACTATAACAAATTTAATGAATAACAGGAGAAAAAAACAAACAAAAAAAGGAATATTAAGTGAAGAATGATACAGAACTCTATAGAAAAACCCAATCTCACATGGCCATGGATTGCTCAGTGCACATGAAGTCAGGCCCAGGCCCACCCGTGCTGAAATGCCGTTGCAGCTACCAGAGCCCAGGAAGGAAGAACACCACACCTTCCAACTTCCTGTCTCCTTGTTATGTAGAGTGTGGCAGGGAAGGGGAGGGAGTAACAGCTGCCCTCTAGCTCCTCAGGATCCTAGCGTTATTACCTGTCTCGCCCCCCCCCCCCCCCCCCCCCCCGCCCCCCACCCCCCACCCCCCCCACCCTCACCAATCACCCTCTTTATTTTTTCCTAGTCAGCCCCAGCCACTAATTAGTGGTCCTAAGGACTAATTAATTAGTCATTAATTAGCTACAGGGGGCAATTAGCTCCCCTGGGGGTAATTAAGCCCTAGGGGGTTAATTAGCCCCTCCCAAGGGGGAATTAGTTGCCCCCGGGGGGGGTTAGCCTTGAGTGGCGGGCTTTACTTCCACCCCAGGCACTAATTAACAGCCCCAGATGCTAATTAGTCCTTAATTAGCTCCAAGTGGTAATTAAGGAGCTAAGGGAGTAATTAAGGAGTTAGGGGGGTAATTAGCCCCCCCCAAGGGGGTATTAATTGCCCCCAGGGTGGGGGTTAAGCCTTGAGCAGGGGGCTTAGCTCAACCCCAGGCACTAATTAACAGCCCCAGATGCTAATTAATTAGTCATTAATTAGCTCCAGGGGGTAATTAAGGAGCTAAGGGGGTAATTTAGGCCATAAGGGGGTAATTAGCCCCTCCCAAGGGGCAATTAATTGCCCCCGGGGGGGGGTTCAGCCTTGAGTAGGGGGCTTTACTTCCACCCCAGGCACTAATTAACAGCCCTGGATGCTAATTAATTAGTCATTAATTAGCTACAGAGCATAATTAGCTCCTCCTGGGGGTAATAAAGGAGCTAGGGGGGTAATTAAGGGGGGTAATTAACTGCCCCAGGGGGGAGTTCTTCGGTCCCCAGCTCTAATTAACACCCCCTGGGGGTAATTAATTAGTCTTTAATTAGCTGCTGGGGGTAATTAACTCCCCCTGGGGGGAATGGGGCCCTCCCAGTGCCTCCCAGTTACCCCCAGACTCCCTCCCAGTTACCCCAGCACCGTTCCCAGTGCCTCCCAGTTACCCCACAACCCCTCCCACTGCCTCCCAGTTACCCCAGCACCCATCCCAGTGTCTCCCAGTTACTCCAGACCCCCTCCCAGTGCCTCCCAGTTACCCCACAACCCCCTCCCAGTCCCTCCCAGTTCCCCCAGCACCCCTCCCAGTGTCTCCCAGTTACCCCCCCAACCCCCCCCCAGTCCCCCCCTGTTCCCCCGGCCACCCCCCCCACCCCCTCCCGGTCCCCCCCACCCCCCCTCCACGCCCCCCCCCCCCCCCCGCCCGCCCCCACCCCCCCGCTCTGCATGCCTAAAGTCCAGGGTCATAAGCTTGGAATACATCCTCCTAGCTGCCCTGAGGCTCTTAATTTCTATCACTTCGTGATCACTACAGCCAAATTGGGCAAGTGGTGGGAGCCTAGCCCCCTCATCATCGCTTAACAGCAGGAGAGGAGCAGAGTCTATTGCTTGCATATAAATACATAGATCAGCTCTGTGATAGAGTGCAGGGATACCCTGCCCTACTCCAGCAGCCTCCTAGATGTCCTCTGCCCACAGAAAAGCCTTGGAGGTTGGGTTTGTAAATGCCACCTTCTCCATCTCTGCTGCTTTCTTCTGTCTTTCTAAGTTGGCAAATAAGTGACCTGTTCTGTGTCCCTTGTTCTTCATTTTAAACATAATTAATTATTTTAGTTGATTAATAGTACAGTTTGTGCAGAATGGACATCTCTTCTATTTTTTTGACTAATTACCAGTCGTGTTTTCTGACTGACAATATGGCTGCTAATTAATCTCACTGCAGTTCTTACAGAAAGAGACACTGGTAATAACTTACTAAGTACCATAGGACACAAAAAAACCCAAGTGTGCTGTTGTATTTTTCTGGCATCCACTCCCAGTCAGATCACTATTAAATACAGAGAACAGACTAAGTATGAAAGCCAATGCACCGTGAGGCTGTTCCAAAATTGCCCAGCTGTTGTTTATTCAGTAGCAAGCTGTGTTTTGTACGTTTGTTCACTCTTGTTGCGAAACATTGCTTCCTATAGTTTTTGTAAGCAGGAGAAAGATGAAGCAGGGCAGTATGGCAAGTGTTCAACCACCCCAATAGGGAATTTCTCACAGTGTCCCAGTATTAATCAATATTAGTAGAAGGCTGAACGGGGAGTTTTCACAGGGTGGGTAGCAGCTTTTACCTGGTATGTTTGGTGCAGCTATGGACCTGTGGTCTGCATGGGGTGCTGTCTGGATTGAGAGCGCTCCCACAGTGTGTGACAGGGAGCATGTGTGTTCTGTTCAGGATAGTCCTGGTGGGGGTGGGGGCCAGGGCGGGGGGAGGCCACCAGGGCAGGGAGGCTGCCTGCAGCCCTGCAGGTCAGCGGGAAGGAAGTGGAAGTCCCCTGACAGGCAAGGAGCAGGGTCCTGCACTTGGGTCACAACAACCCCCTGCAGTGTTACAGGCTTGGGAAGAAGTGGCTGGAAAGCTGCAGAGAGGGGCACAGGGGGACAGGCAATGGGGGTTGCAGTCAGTCTGCCACATGTTTCTGCTTCTCCTTCCTCCTCAGGGGGAGGACTCCTCACAGTCCTCCCCTGCTCCAACATGGCATCCCTCCCATGGGAGACAGTCTTCCACAAACTTCTCCAGCATGTGTCCTTCCCATGGGGCTGCAGCTCTTTACAAACTGCTCCAGTGTGGGTCCCTTCTGCAGGGTGTAGTCCTCCCAGTGAAAGCCTGCTCCAGCATGGATTTTCCTGAGTCCCAGCCTTCTTCGGGATCAGACACCTCCTCTGGCATGGGGTCCTCCACAGGCTGCAGGCAGGCATCTGCTCCACCACTAACCTATATGGGCTGCAGGAGGTCAGCCTGCCATCTCACCACGGGCTACAGGGACATCTCTGCTCCAGTGTGCCTCCTCTGCTTCTTCCTCACTGATCATGGTGTCTGCATAGTTGTTGTTCTCGCCCCACCCCCACCCCTCACCCTCCACAAACAAAAGAAGTTGCCCAACAGATTTTTCCCCTCTTACATATATCTATTGCAGAGGGGTTGATTGGCTTGGCCTTATCCAGAGGAGGGTCTGATTTGTAGCCAAGGGAGCTTCTAGAAGCTTCTAACAGGAGCCAAACCTGTAGCCCCTCCCCTGCTACCAAAATCTCACCACATACAAACCAACACAGAAATAAATGTTTTCACTGGAAAAAAGTTTTAAAACAAAAAGATGATCAAGCTAGAAGTCCTCCTCCCCTCCTTGAGTGAGCCAAAATTGCCTTATGATTCTTTGTCAGAATATCAGAATAGGGACCGATTCCCTACCTAATCAACTCAAGAGGACTACAAGGATGTTGTGAGGCTATACAGGGAGAAAATTAGAAGGGCCAAAGTCCTACTAGAACTTAATCTGCCAACTGCCATAGAAGACAATAAATATTTCTATAAATACATTACAGAATTACAGAATCACAGAATTACTGAGGCTGGAAAAGACCTCTGAGATCATCAAGTCCAGCCTATGACCCAACACTGCCACACCTGAAGTGCCACATCTAGATGTTTTTTGAACACCTCCAGGGATGGTGATTCCACCACCTCCCTGGGCAGCCTGTTCAAATGCCTAACCACTCTATCAGAATTAACATGCAGACAAATGCACATTCGGTAGATATAGTCCCTATTGACCTTGCAGAAAGTATGTCAGGCAAAGAAAGCTTAACTTCAGGAAATATAGTATATTAACTCCTGTGGAAAGATGTATTGATAGTCACTACAATCCATATACAAACCTAATTAATTAACTACATAGGGATATTTGGTGAGTTTAACCACAAAGTTCTACACTTGTGCAAATCCATATCAACTTAATACATAACTCCATTGTAGCCAAAACACACCTATGTAGCCTGTGTACTCCTCTCTTTAAAACTATAAAAAATGCAAGGCTTTTCAAGGCTGAAAAACATAGGTCCAAAAGTTTTGTTTCATGAGCAACTCACAAATACATGGCAGTACACAATCTCACAACTACTGAGCAGCTGTCTTAAAAACAAACAAAAGGTGGATTTATACTTCTACTAGCACAAATCACTTCACTGTGTTTACATTTAGCAAATGTGCACACTCATTTTCATCTTCTGTCTCTCTTTTTATCATGTTAGATCTTTTAATCTTTCTTTTGTGCCACCTGTAATTCACGTTTCCAATTCTTTTGTATTGTATATCATTTAAAGATATCAAGTGAGATGCATCAGCAGTACATCCAGTAGTTTAAGATAAATTTATTTAAATCTTATCATGATTTATGCTCAAATTGAAAAAAAAAATGAATGACTGAGGTATGTGCTCTAACAAAATTCCCAGCTCTGTAGAACCCTGATCTTTCTAGGTCCCTTCCAACCCCTAACATTCTATGATTCTATGATTGGGGTTTTAATATTTGTAATAAGTAGCATTAACATAAGATAGCAGATCTAACTGCTTTTTATCAGGAAACTTCTGATAGCCTTTGCTGAATTTGACAACCCTATGTGGATGCTTACCTGTAGAGACTACTAAAAACTAAACAATAGCCTTTTAGTGATTCACTTTGCTATGCTCATGATTTCAGAGGATTACTAGCATTTAAGACTTTTGACTTTTCAGATTGATGGGAGCCAGAAGGTCTCCCCTGAGCCTCCTTCTCTCCAGGCTCAGCCCCCCAGGGCCCTCAGACGCTCCTCACAAGTTCTCCAGACACTTTTTCTTTCTCCTTCCTACACCATGTTCCTCTGCTTCCCCCTCACCTTCTTCTCTTTCTCCTTCACCTCTCCTTTTATCTCTTCCACCTTCTCCTCCAGACCCTTCTCCTTCTTTGCCTTCTCCATCTTTCTCCTACACCACCTTCTGCTTCTCCCTCACCTTCTCCTGGTTCTTCCTCACCTTCTTCTCTCTCCTTCACCTCCCTTTTATCTCCACCTCCTCCTCCAGCCCTTTCTCCTTCTCCTCAAGACCCTTCTCCTCCACCTTCTTCTTCAGCTGCTTCTTCTTTCTCCTTCCTACACCACGTTCCTCTGTTTCCCCCTCACCTTCTCTTTCTCCCTCACCTCCTCTGTTGTCTCCTCCACTTTCTTCTCCAGCCCCTTCTCCTTCTCCCCCTTCTCCTCTCTCCTCCTGCACCACGTTCTGCTCCTCCCTCACCTTCCTCTTCCCCTCCCTCACCTTCTCCAGTCCCTCAATGTCCTTCTGGGAGCGAGGACCCCAGAACTGATCCCAGGATTCGACCCCCTCTCACCCAACTGACCGGTGCGGGCGAGAAGCTGGAGGCTGGATCCCCCCAAAGCCCACCCCTCTGAGCTGCGACCCCCGCGGGCACATCCCCCAGCTTGGGGGATGGGGGCAGACCCCCTACGGGCACAGGAAGGACCCCCCCGGACCCCCGAGACTCACGGCAGGGCCGGGGATCCCGCGCAGACCTTCGGAGCCCGGCCGGCCGGGTGGCCCCTGTGCCCCCGCGGGACCCATCCTCCCGGGAGGCCCCTCCGTGCCGGGCTGGCCCTGGGGACGGAAGGACGGACACGAGGTTGGCACCCCTGGGGACCCACCGCAGCGTGGCAGGGTTGGGGGGGGTCCCATCCTTCCCCAGGCTGCTGGAGGGGAGCAGGTTTGGGGAGCCCCGGGGGGGTCCCACTCACCTTGGCCCCCTTCTCGCCCTGACGACCTTCGCGTCCCATCGGTCCCACGGGTCCCTGGGGTGGGGACAGAGACCCCCGGGGAGCTGAGCGCCCCTGCTCAAGGGGAGATCCTGGGGTGCAGGCAGCTGCTGTGCAGGAGAGCTCAAAAGGTGTTTGGGCTGCCTACTATTTATGGAGGTAAGATGATTGACTTATAGTCATATTTTCCTATTGCTCTTACACCTGAGCATATTGTTCAATCTAGCCCATGGCTATAGTGTTGTCATATATTTCCCCTGAATCTGGCTTAACAGGGTGGGATGCTACACCCAGATGCAATCATTATACCCAGATGCATCCTTATCACTGGAGATAAAGGTCGTATTGATGAGGGCTAAAAATGCACTGTCACACTCCACCCAGTTACTATAGTCAATTCATCTTTTTCTCACAAAGTGGTGGTATGGTCACCTCTTGCCTCTGTGCCATAAATAGTATATTGATAATTTATGCACTTACAGATCCATGGTAAGTAGGTAGTGGAGTATTGTATGTTTTCAGTGGTTGGAGTTGGGCTGTTTGACCATGCACCAAACCTTTATAAACCATATAATTACAAGCAATAGACATATTAAAGCTAGAGATAGCAGAATCACAACTGAATGAAGCATGAAATGAAACACTCCTGTTGCCATTGACAACCATCCAAAAATTGTTTCCCACCAGTGATGTTTTGTCACAGTTTAGGGTTCTCATCATCTCCATCCTTCTTCACTCTCTCCAAGACGTGGTGTATCTCTTCTGTATCATGATGAACGGTGATTAAAGTTTTGTATCCATTGTCTTGGATCCATTCTAACAGTTGACACAGTTCATCATGTTGCAGTAGTTTCTTCATCAATGTAAGATTCATTCCAATAGGGGTAGGTAGTAAATCTTGACTCAAAGTATAATTAGATTGTAATAATTCATAAGATGTGACAGGGGCTGAATAAGTAAAGTCACATCCCGTTATTTTAGTAAAGTTGCAAACACAAATATTTGAGTGACTACTTGTCGTGGGATTATTCCTGAAGGAAAACAGGCATGCCTGCTATCAGCAAGACTGTGTGGGAATAAATTGGGCTGCAGACGACGACCTTGAGGTATTCTTGAGAACGGCAAAGGAGGAAGCAAAGCAGTGAAGCAAGAAGATAAAGAAGAAGAAAGTAGAAGATAACCAGGATGCAGCCATAGACAATTACATGACAAATCACTCCCAACTATTTATTTCAAAATAACATTGAATGTGTGAAATTCTTATCAAGTAACCAGCACATCAGTCATCTGACATGCAATGAATTCCCTCACAGATGTCTCATTTTGAGTTCATTTGTGAAACTGACTAGTTTATTAGTTATCTTTTTTGGAGGACAGTCATGTAGACATTAAGACTGGCTCAGATAAAATATATAGATTTTATCATTACAGAAAGAAATATAACTGGCAGGTGAAAAACTATTTTTAAACACACAGGCTAAGTGAAAATCAAACAGCCCCAAGTTCTCTCAAGTAAAATGGGATAATCAGCTCCAGTAATTATCACCACAAATTCAGCAAGGGGGCTATATTCAAGAGGAACTAATAGTTCTTGGTTAAATACAAACTTTTGAAGATCTCTACCATCAGTTTCCATGAGAACTAATCACTATATTAAAACTTTTTCACTTACTCTCCCCCAATGAATGAATTTAATTCTCCACCTTCCCAAAATCAATTATAAACTGCTGCCATCCAATGACCTACTACCACAGTAGTCTAAGTGAGGACAATGTTCCCTCTATTATGATAAATCATGCACTTCAAAGTAGACACATGAAAGTTTTTGAGGTAAAATGGGTGAAATCTGGTTGCAAAATTTCAGATTTAAAGAAAAAACACCAAACCAAATCATATATGCATACCACAAATAAAAACCAAATCACCTAGAATCTATTGATAGTGATCTGAAGCAATTTATTTCATTCACTCATCTGAAAATTTTAGAAGATATTTCATGTTTATTCTATTTGGTCCAAATACCCCTACATGACATTAAGAGTCACTCAATGTTGTGCCCAAAAATGCAACTGCTACCACAGAACATCTCTTCACCCTCAAGCAGTTCTTAAAACCTCATATTTGCTGAGCTACACAAAAAAATAATCTTAACTTTATTTGAAATATGTCAACAATGGATACATTAAAAAGCAGGTAGAGATATGACATAATATTTAAATTTAATATATATTTAAATTTGATGAAATCACCCTTCCTCACCCTTCAATACCCATTTGTATTGAATTATAAATTCTACAGCACAGGGCAGTGGTGGAGTCCCCGTGATCCCTGGAGGGGTTTCCAAGCCCCCCGTGGAGCTGTGGTGCTGAGGGACAGGGAAAAGTGGTGCAGCTCTGAGTTAATGGTTGGACTCCATGACCTGAAAGGTCTCTTCCAACCAAAATGACTCTACGATTCAACCCCCTGTAGGCTCTGGAGGGCCAGGCAACACTCCCTGCTCATGAGGTTACATCTCCACCTCACCTGTACCACGGAGCTCTCACCTCCAATGGCCAATTCCTTTCCAGGAGGAGAATTCCAGCTGCAGCTACAGAAGCCAGCAACAGCTCCAAGTTTCCTCACACCCTCCCTCAGCAAGAAACAATCTTTATGCAAAGCAAACCTTGTAGAGAAAAGTGGGTCAGCTATAAAAAAAAAGACAAATCCAAAGCATCCATGAAATTCCTTCTCAGTCCAGCACTCTGGAGCCGCGTGCCGGGCAGCGTGGAAAGCACCGCTGCTCCCCGGCAGGCACCAGGGGAGCCAAGAGGGGGGCTGAAGGACTTGACCTAGATTGCAACATCTTCTCCACTCATCCAATTAGCCAAATGCTATTCAAGGCTTTAACCAGAAACGAGGTCAAGAAGGACTGGACAATTCCCTGTTATTAGAAGCCCAGTGGCACTAAATGGCAGCGCGTGTTGTCACTCTCTGCAGCAGGGCACACCGTTGGTCACCGTGTTTCAACAGCAGCGTCACCAGGCACTGTCCAAGAGTCACATTGTACCTTGAGGACCCAGTCTGCACAACCTGAAGCACAACAGGAACCTGGAAGAGGATAGGGGAGAAGACCAGGCCATGCTGCCAGAGCAGCTCCCCAGATTCCCATCACTTGTTTCTGCTCAGACCATAGAATCATAGGTGAGTTTGGGTGGGAAGGGAGCTTTCAAGGTCATCTATTCCAACCTCCCTGCAGTGAGCAGCAACATCTTCCACTGTCTGAAGGGGGGCTACAAGAAAGCTGGAGAGGGACCTTTTACAAGGGCCTGTAGTGACAGGACGAGGGGGGATGGCTTCAATCTGGCAGAGGGGAGATTGGGATTGGAAATGAGGGAGAAGCTCTTCCCTCTGCGGGGGGTGAGAGCCTGGCCCAGGGTCGTACACGCCCCTCGAGGGCCACAAGGTCTCCCTGGACCCTTCTCCAGGCTGAACAACCCCAGCTCTCTCCGCCTGGCCTCCCTGGAGGGGGGTTCTTCTCGATGGCCGATGCTGGCTGTCAGCTCTTCTCCCAAAGCCCCGGGAATGCCGACGGCCGGGCCGCAGTTGCGCGGGCTCGCCCTTCGCCTCCGGCGTACGCACGGGGCAGGCCCCGGGCCCCCCGGCCCCGACTGTCCGGGACCCGCGAGGGGCCTTTCGGGCCCGAGCGGACGGCGACTCGTTATCTCGGAGGAAACCACAGCGCCTCGGACCCAGGCTGAGGGTACCGGCCGCGGCGCCATGTCAGGCGGGGCGGCCGTGCCACGGCCCGGGCCACGGGGATGGCGGCGGCGCGGGGGGGCCCGGAGCGGCGGCCCCCCCGCCACATCCTGCTGCCCGCGGCGCGGCCTCCGCGCTCCTCGCCGTGGCACCCCCCGCCCCGCCCCCGCCTCTCCCCGGCCCTTCTCCGCCCCCCCCCGCCCCGGGGCTCACCTAAAGTCGGCGCCCAGCAGCCAGGCAGCAGCCCGCCTTCCCCATTGATCGGCGGCGCCCTACCAGCCGCCTCCCTCCGCTTCCCCTCGGCGGGGCGGCGCCGGGGCGCGGAGTGACAGCGGCGGCGGTTGGCGGTGTGCGAGCCGGGAACCCTCCTCCGGCGGGCGCTCCTCGGCGGGGAGCCGGGCCCCCCGCGCCCCCCGGCCCTGCTCCGCCGCCGCCGCTATGAAGCCGTGCGAGGAGGCGGAGGAGGAAGCGATGCTGGTGGCGAGACGGGCCGGTCGCTGGTCACTCATGCATAGCAATAGCCGTGTGTACTTGAGATTTCTCATGACATCATCATTACCTTGGTCTCCCGCGGTCCAGGACCTCTGACCTTGCCGGGCTGGTCCACGTTTTAGCACTGAAAGCCCTCCAATGATGGCCCTTTTCTCCTTCTTTCAGACCGGGGGCAGCAGCAAGCCGGCAAGACCGCATCTCCTTCTCCCCAGCTCTAGGAGACCCGAGAAAGCGAAGGAACTTCCCCCCCCCCCCCCTTAAACCACACACGAACGCCAAGATGTTTGCAATCAATCTGCCACCACCGCCCGAGGGCACAGGGGGGTAGGTGGGGGGGGGGGGGGGGGAGGGGGGTAAGAACCCCCCCGAGGGACTTGGAAACCTGGAGCCAGGATCAGACCTGAGCCCCCCTCCCCTCCAGAGCCCTGGGGTGGGGGACGGACACACGGACAGGCTCCAGAAGGTGTGGAACAGTCCGTGTGTCCGGCTGGACGTGCAGCCCCTGCCCTGTGTCCCCAGAGCCCCCCGGGCCCTGGATGGAGGTCACAGGGGCAGGGACAGACGGACACAGGGCAGGATGGACAGACACTGCATGGACAGCCAGACAGACTGTTCATTATATGGCCAGGTGGACACACAGACAGCTGGACAGATGGAGAGTTGGACACACAGCTGGATGCATGGACAGACAGCAAGACAGACAGACAGTGGTGTGGCCACAGATGGACAGTGCTACAGCTGGGTGGACACATGGATGGGTGCACACCCAGCTGGACAAATGGCCCAGCATACAGAGGGACAGACACTCACCTCCTCCACCCTACAGGATTAATGCCTCAAAAATGGATACTTTTTTTTTTTTTTTTTTTGCCCCCAAAGCTCCCCGAAAAAAACCCTTTGCTGTCGTGTGTCCGTTCCCCACCACCACCACCCCCCCAGGGACACTGGGGCAGTTTCAGGCCCATTGTGGCTCCAGACACAGAGATGGACACACAGACAGCTGGATCGTGAGGGCACAAAGGGCCCGAGCTGGTTCATGAAGGGGGGGGGGGTAGAGGTGTGAGGGGTTGAGGCGAGGTAGGGTGGGAAATTGATGGTTTTTCAGAGGGGATCTTTGGGGCAGAACACCTGATTTTTAGGTCATTTATGGCAGTGAGTGGAAGAAGTGAGTGCCCAGCTGTACGTACAACTGTCCAAGATGTACAGCAACCTGGACTCTTGTACTAACAGCCAGTCAGTTGTACGTACAGCAGGACAGTTGTGCAAACAGCTGGACACTGGGCCAGCAGGACAGTTTCCATCTCCACCCTTTAGCTTAAATACCACAAAAATGGGTGTTCTGCCCCAAAGGGCCGGGGGAAAAACCCCCAAATTCCCCCCCTTGCCCCGTTTCCGCCCCCCCCCCCCCCCCCAACTCCTAAGGGTGCCCCATACACCCCTATACAGCCCCAAGGGTGCCCCATACACCCCTATACAGCCTCAAGAGGATCCATATGGAGCCATATGCCCCATATACCCCCAGAATGCCCCGCACTGCTTCTGTACATGGCCAGGACACCCACATGCTCCCACCCATTCCCAGGATGCTCCACACCGTCCCAGTCCCTCTCCTTCCCTGCCCTCCCCAGTACTGGGGGTCCTTGCCCAGGGAAGCAGCCACAGTCAGGCACCTTTCCCCTCCCCAACTTACACCCCACCTTTGCAGGGCCTGTTGCCCCACAGCACAGCATGGCCAGCTGCAGCCAGGAAGGGAAACTGAGGCACAGGGGGGCTCTGCTCTGCCTGAGGGTCACCACCTCTCTGTGCCTCAGTTTCCCCTCCTGGGGAGGAATCACACCACCAACCTCCTCCCAAAAGCTGCACCGCAGCCCCTCTCCAGCACAACGGGCCCCCAGCTCACCTCGCCCACTGATTTTGCTGAAAAAAACCTTTATTTTCTGGGATTTCTAAGCCCCCGGAGATCCCTGCACCGTGACAGTGCTGTCCAGCAGCCACCGAGGATGGGGACACCCATCAGCACCCTGTATCCCCAGCAGGAGCAGGGAGCAAGTCCCCAGCACCGCCGCAGTGTCGCGGGGGCCCCCCAAAAACCAGGGGCAGCATGAGCGTCCCCCCAGCTCCTCCCACCCCGTGGGATGGGGGTCAAGCACCTTCCAGGAGTCTTTTTTGCTTCGTCCCCATGGGGGATCTGTGACAGGGGGATTCGGGGGGTGCCTGTGCTTTGGAGGGCCAGGCAAAGCCACCCCGAGTTTCTGATGGCAGTTACACCCCGCCGCTCATCGGGACATCTCCTCCGACTCCGATCCTGACCCGGATCCCGACCGTTGATCCAGCCAAGGCTGCTGGGTGAAGTCCTATGGGAGATGACAGAACCACCAGTCAGAGGGTGGGGGTTGTCAGGGACCTCTGGAGATGATCTGGTGCCACCCCCCTGCTCCATCCAGCAGGGGCACCCAGAGCAGGGGGCCCAGGGGCGCAGTGTCCAGCCGGGTTGGGAATCTCTCCAGACAAGGAGACTCCACAGCCTCTCTGGGCCATGGGGTGGTCTCACTGGTAGAAGCAGACACTGGCTGTGAGAACAGGCTGCTAACTGCAGAAAGTGGAGTTAGTTAGAAGAACTGAGCTGAAAAGTAAAATCACTGAACAGAATTAGTGCTGTTCTCACTCAAGCCAGGACATTAGCATACTGGGGAGAAGTATAATTTCACAAAGTAAACATGAAAGTATTCTTAGCAACAAAATCCTCTATGTGACATCTGTACTACATAGATGCATTTGCTGCCCAATTCAGCACAACATAAATCAGTGATAAACACCATGGCAAATGGAACAGATAACTGTCAGATAAACAGTGGGAACAAGTTAACAATAACATAACACATGTGGCATGTAAGTGAACATTTCAGCATTTAAATCTGAAAGGAACCCTAAAAGGATACAAAATAATACTGTTCTCAGAAACGACATCATTTAAGCAGTCTTTTTTAGTCCTCAATCCTTAAAGACTCTTAAGGAGAAAAAAAAAAAAATCACAAAGAAGGGAGAAAAAATAAATCAAAAAGCCCCAACCCACCATGGTGATACTCTCTCAACTGAGCGAAGCTCAATTTGGACTATTTTGACAATCTATCAGAGCTCCGATCGAGCCCCATGTTGGGTGCCAATAAATCTCTCAAGGTTTAGGGTCAGGGTGGCCCCTCAGACCTATAACAGACTCTCTCTGTTAACCCCCATCCTTCCATCCCCAAAGGGGAAGAGAAAGGGAATAAGGGAGAGACTTACGGATTAGAAAAGAAAGCTAGAATAGGTTTTATGAAAATAATAATAATAAAATGGAATATAGAGAAAACCAGTATTGAACCTAACTCCCTCTGATGGCAATTACATCATTGTCACCACTGATCCTGTGGAGCAGGCACTGGGGAAGTCCCAGGCTGGACTCAGCAGCAGACAGGAACCATATTCAGGAGCTGGATTCTGGAACTGGATTCAGGAACACATAGATTAGGATCCAAGGCAGAACAGATGGAGTCCTCCTCGGATGCTGGCCATTGAAGAAGAGAGCTTGACCCTCACGATCCCTCAGCTCGAATATGACATATATGGGATGGAATCCCTTGTTGGTCAGTTTAGGGTCACCTGTCCTGTCCAGCCAGCAACTGAGCACCACACAGCTGCTTGCTCACTCCACCCTGGTGGGATGGAGGAGAGAATAGAAAGGGTAAAAGTAACAAAACTTGTGGGTTGAGATAAAGATAGTTTAATAAGTAAAGCAAAAGCCACGTGCACAAGCAAAGCAAAAGAAGGAATTCATTCACTGCTTTCCATTGGCAGGCAGGTGTTTAGAGCCATCCCCAGGAAATCATGTGTCCATCACACATAATTGTTACTTGAGAAGACAAAAGCCATCATTCTGAATGTTCCCCTCTTCCTTCTTCCCTCAGCTTTTATTGCTGAGCATGACATCATATGGTCTGGAATATCCCTTTGGTCAGTTGGGGTCAGCTGTCCTGCTGTGTTCCCTCCCAACTTCTTGTGCACCCCCATCATACTTGGTGGGGTGGGGTGAGAAGCAGGAAAGGCCTTGACTCTGTGTAAGCAGTGCTCAGCAATAACTGAAACATCCCTCTATTTTCAATACAGTTTTCATTCCATATCTAAACCATAGCCCCATAATAGCTACTATGAAGAAAATAAACTCTATCCCAGCCAAAACCAGCACACATGGATAACTGAAATCGGTTACATTTCCTAACTTTTAAGCTTTTACCAAAATTCCATAAGAAGGTAGTGTATGTAGTTTCCAAAAGTTCACTTTTTAAAAGAAAATACTGCAAAAAGAATCTGTAGAGAGCTGTAATAATTATCCCTACCCTTGTGTATTGTGTCCTCTTAGAAAAGAACATAAGAAAGATTCTTATTCCAATTGAGACTTAATAGTTGTTGGTGTATTGGGTGTCACTGAGATGGAGTTAATTTTCCCCCTCCCAGCGCTGTGCTTTGCACTGAAAGCTAGAAAGGTGCTGATGATACACACATGTTGTGGCTACTGCTGAGCAGGGCTCGCACAGCACCGAGGCTGTTCTTACTCAACATTCCCCCCCTTCCCAGTGGGATGGGGTGGACAAGATCTTGGGAAGGGACACAAATGGGACAGCTGACCCAAACTGACCAAAGAGATATTCCATACCATATGACATCAGATGAAGTATAAAATCTAGAAAAAGTAGGGCGGGGGCATCAACTTGTTCTCCAGAGCAACAGAGAACAGGCAACCTCCTACCAATTTCACAGCTTGCTGGTGGGTTTTGTTGTGGGTTTTTTTTCCAAGCTATCTAAACGAAATGCTGAAATTAACTAAAAATAGGTGAATAATGTTGAAGCAAACCATGCAGAGACAATTCCCTTTCCCAGCGGCTGATGCCCCTTACTCTCAAATCATCTCCACTGGTAATCGTCTGTTGCATCAATTTGGAGCACATGTAAAATGTAGAGCATTTGCAGACCTTTTTTGGAGGTGACATGTCTGTTCTGTTACTGCCTTTTTCCCAGCAGTGTGTTTGGGCCTGTGGTCTGTTACGGTTCCTACGCTGTAAAGTTACTGTGCAGTTGTTAGCAGTGGAGAGCGTGTGGTCACTGGGATATGGTTTTGGGACTATAGGTAGGCTGAAAAGTGGCTCTGGGGTGTAAGTTTGTACACCCATCCTAGCAGGGTATTTTGCAAACGTAAAATTAAATGTGGGCACTATTGGCAGTTTCGTTCCTTGTCACTGTCGCCCAGACTTCTGGTACATGTGACAGTTTGATTTGTAGATCAGTCCAAGCTTCCTCAAGGCAATGAACAAGTAACGATGTTTGGTTTTATTGTGTGGCCTAAATATTTTTTCTTCCTGTTGCCTATTTCTAACTTTTAAACATAATTCATAGAATAGTTTTGGCTGGAAGAGACCTTCAGGATCAAGTCTGGCCTTATTCCTAGCCCTATGAAAAATCACTAAATCATGTCCCTTAGCAAATGACTGTACTGTAACTGCTGAAAAAGGAAAGCAAATAGCCAGATACTGAAAACTACAGAGACAACATGAGCTTGACCTCCATGGAAAAGAACCTTGGAGTCCGGACAGACAACAAATTCTCCATGGGACAACAACGTGCCCTTGTGGCCAAGAAGGGCAATGGTATCCTGGGGTGCATTAAGAAAAGTGTGTTGAGCAGATTAAGGGAGGTTCGCATCCCCCTCTACTCTGCTCTAGTGAGACCTCACCTGGAGTATTGTGTCCAGTTCTGGGGTCCCCATTTCAAGAGAGACAGATCTACTTGAGGGTGTCCAACAGGGGGCTAGCGGGTTGTTTAGGGGGCGGGAAAACCTGCCTTTTGCGGGTGTGTTATCAACACCCTCCAGCTCCCAGTACTGCAGCATGAGGGCTGGATGGGGAAAAGCAGCTCAGCCAGACCCCCTACAGTAGGTAACAGCTGTACACCAATGAACATTACAAAATCAATTGACAGCGGACTATTTCCACCTTTCGCACCATAAGCGCTGCTTCAATTTCAAAGGCACGTGCTCCTTCAATATAACTGATGAATCAACCAACATAGAGGATGATATTCAAGATCTCCAGGACTTAATGCATCAAATGAAATAATGCACTGCTGGTACCTGCCTTGCTGAGTAGCTTAATTTCCTGTCAGGATGAATGGGACACCTGATTCAAAGCATTATTGTAGAGAAATGTTTATTCTTTTTTCTATATGCATTTATTGCACGCCTCTGTAAATTACTCTGTGCTAGACCCCACAAGCCCAAACAGACTCCTCTGTCAGCCCCAGCAGTAGTGGTGACTTTTATGAGGGGGTATAATGTTGGAAAACAATGGAAGATTGGCAAGGAGGACTGTAAACACGCTCAACTGAGTTGCAGCTGGGGTGTTGAAAAAAAAACCACATATCACATTAAATGCTGCTCAGCTTTGTGTGCTTGACAAGTAGAATATCACAGAATTGTCACAGTTGGAAACAACCTCTAAGACTACCACATCCAACCGTAGAAAAAAAAACAAAACCAAAACACACCAATAAAACACAAAACCAAAACAAAACAGCAAAAAAACCCCAAACCAAAACAACCAAAAACCAAAACATCTGTGTTTAGCTAACACAGCTCTGTGAAAGACTCAGAGGCACCTTATTGAACATGCTTGATATTCCTGCCCTGCTGTGGGAAAACTCAGCACAGCGGAAAACTACACCTGCAATAATCCTTGATATATAGGAGAAAGCAGCACATTAAAAAGCTTTTGCACACTCTAGCAAGGATTGAGCCTCGTGATGCCTGCATCCCTGCTTGTGTGCCTTGGCCCTGGTGCTACTGCAAAGATCCCCCGCTTCACAAGCTAATGAGAATGCACTAACTCTTTACATTTCAGTGGTGGTTTGACATTGGCTGGACCCCAGGTGCCCACCAAGCTGCTCTATCACTCCCCCTCCCCTCAGCAGTGAGGGTGACAGAGCCTGGCCCAGGCTGCCCAGGGAGGCTGTGGAGTCTCCTTCTCTGGAGACTTTCCAGCCCCCCCTGGCTCTGTTGCTGCGTGACCTGCCCTGGGTGACCCTGCTCTGAAAGGGGGGTTGGACTCGATGACCTTTCCAGGTCTCTTCCAGCCCCGAACATTCCGTCGTTCTGTGGTGATTCTGCTTTGGGAAACGGAGCAGCATCTTCCCTCTGGCCACAGCAGCTGCCCCGGAGCCGCGGCCTTGTTGGCCCCGGGTTTCTCTGCTCCCAGAAGCTGCCACCAGCAGCGCTGCCGCCAGCGCGGCGGGAACGGGTTTGTGGCTCTCTCAGCCTGGCGGGCTGGGTTTCCTCCCAGCTCTGAGGCCTTGCCGGTAAAGCCCCTCCCGCAGCCACGGCCGGGCCCAAAGTGGCCCGGCACAGCCAGACCCGCCAGAGTCTGAGGGCGAGCGCTGCCGGAGCAGCAGCCATTGCTGGTTCTCCAGCCCGAGCGCGGCCCGAAGCTCTGCTGCTGACCCTGCCCCAGCTCCCCGCCCTCCGTCCCCACACCCGAGCGGGACTTCCCGCCCCCTGCGAAGGGACAACTCGGGGCACGGAGCCGAGGGGGGAATTTCTGCCCTGAAACTTGGACTTCAAACTTCAGGGCGTCGAGTCAAACGCTGCCCCCCAGACCCAGCTCTTCTGAGCTGCCCCGCGAGGCTGTGGCTGAGCTGCTGCTGCCGCTTCGGAAAATAGCGAAGAGTCGGCAAAATAACAAATAATAATGATAAAATAGAGCGCATAGCAGACTAATGTTATAGCACCGAACAGAGAATAACAATAACTTAGAGATGTGTAAAAATAACAACATAGAAAATTAAAGCAAATATTACATATAATTAAATTAATTGCCATATAAATGATGTACCAATCGAAACTAAGAGCATAGTCTGATATGAAAATAATGTGCATATACTATATAATATTGGACATATATTAATACGCCATATATAATATATGATAAATATTTTAGTGCAAATAATATCATCTAATCTAACATTTGTATTGCTATATTAAAATAAATATTATTTATTAAGTATTGGGTAGAAATTCTAATTTAAAACCGCACAAGACCCAGCAGTGACCTTGGTCTGCACACACCAGTCCTTGGTAGCAGCTCTAAACATGGAGCGTTGTCACTGAAAATCTGCCATGGACTGCAGACAGTGCAGTTGGTCAGAAGAGACTGAGCTGAGAAGTCAAATCACTGGACAGACTCTGTGCTGTTCTTGCTCAGAGTGGGAGAGCCTGTTTCCCAGTGAGCACCCAGTGGGTTTGTGTGTGATTACCACACTCCAGATAGCTCTGGGCACTGGCTGTGGCTTAACTGTTGGTGAAAGGCTTGCAGTGGTGTGGGGGTGAGCCGTGCACGAGGAGGTGGGAGCAGCCAGCACTGTGTGCTGTTGCTTGGCACAAAAGGCATTTGACTTGTCTGGGAAATCTGAGAGGGAGAAGCATCGTTAAATATTTTCTGTTGTACATTCATTTCTGGAGCTCTCTCTTAAGTATTAAAAGACACAACTGAGTAATGAAGCAGCTCCAGGGCAGTGAGACATCTGAGAGGTTGCAGGCCTGGGGCTGGAGGGTGCCTTGTCTTTGGCTTTGTCCTGCAGGTGACAGAGCTGTTTTGAAGTGATGGGACAAAGAAGTCATGTTTTATGTTCCCATAAGTTTTTGACTATTACTGCATCAATAAAGCAAGGGAGCATCTTATCTTTTGCAAAGGAGGTTTGTGGCCAAATGCTACAAGCTTTATATTGATGTTTGTTTTGACACATGAGGAGGTGAGAGCTGTGTGATTTCTTTCTTCTAGGAGATGCATCCACAAGCCCTTCATTATCGAGAGCAACAGCAAGTAAAGAGTTAGATGAGCAAGCAAGAAAAAACATCCCTGGGAAGAACAGGGGGAAGAGGAAAGCAGATACCTCCTCCTCACAGGACAGTGAGCTGGAGGTAAGTAGTAATCTTGTTTCCTACAGGTAGCACTGCAGAATAGCATGGTGGTAAAAATCCTCTCTTTCTTTTGTCCTATCTCCATGAAAATGGAAGGAGATTATAGAATCATAGAATAGTTTGGATTGTGAGGGATCTTTAAAATCATCTAGTCCAAGCCCCCTGCAGGGAGCAGGGCCATCTGCAACTAGAGCAGGGTGCTCAGAGCCCCGGCCAACCTCCCCTGCAAGTCGTCTATCACTTACCACTACTGCTAATTACATCTCCCATTGCTCCCTCAGAAACAGAGAGAAGGAAAACCTCTGGTAAAATATCCTTACTATTGTCTATTCAAAGTGAAAACAGCAGCAAGAGAGAAGGAAAAAAAAAAAGCAAAACTAAAAACCAACCAAAGAATAAACCAAACCCTGAAGCCAGAAGTCTAGAATTGATTCATGGACATTATTTTCATCACTTCTCTAAAAATTAAGCATCTTGAGTCTTTGGAAGCATGAGCTAAGGCTGTGAAATAACTGTAACTGATCAGGCTTCTCCCCATCTTAGTCAACTTGCTGAAACTTTGTAATACAAAGTTACCAACTCAGAAAAACAAACAAGATAAAAACAAACAAAGAAATGAGCAACACTTTTCCCCCACTCAGAATCGGTTTAGGTTGGAAGGGACCTTTAAGATCATGAAGTCCAAGCATTAATGCAGCACTGCCCAGTCCCCACTCCACCATGTCCCTCAGCACCACATCTACGCGTCTTTTAAATACCCCCAGGCGTGGGGACTGCACCCTTCCCTGGGCAGCCTGTTCCAGGGCTTGACAGCCCTTTCTGTGAAGAAATTTGTCATAATATCCAATCCAAACCTCCCCTGGCACAACTTGAGGCCATTTCCTCTTGTCCTATTGCTTGCTACAGGATTGAAGAGACTGACCCCCACCACACCACAGCTTCCTTTCAGGTCGTTCCAGACACTGACCCCCTTGAACCGCCTTGTCTCCAGGCTGAACAACCCCAGTTGCCTCAGACACCCCTCACCAGGCTTGTTCTCTAGACCCTTTCTCAGCTTCGTCGCCCTTCTTTGGACCTGCTCCACCACCTCGATGTCTTTCTTGTAGTGAGGAGCCCAAAACTGAACACAGTATTTGAGATGCAGCCTCACCAGCACCAAGTACAGTGGTACAATCACTTCCCTAGTCCTGCTGGCCACACTATTCCTGGTGCTTACTATTTCTCATACTTACACTCTTCTTGATTTATTTTTTTTTTCCTTCTGCAGTAACCATCCAGTGCAGCATCCTGGAATGAGAAAGGTCAGTACCATCTCCCCCATAGGTCCAGGTGACGTACAAAAGGACCTATCAGAAAGCCACCAAAAGCCGTGATCACCCACCTACTCGTGCAGATGTGATATCACAAAGGCCTGCACCTGCCATGATCAAATAACATATACTGTAACTGTGATGTCACAAATGCCTGCAGCAGCCGTGATCACATACCGAGTACTGTAACTTTGAAGTCACAAGGGCCTGAAGCAGCTATGATCACCTACCTACTCCTGGAGCTGTGATGTCACAAAGGCCTGCACCAGATGTGATCACGCAGTTAGTCATTGAGCGGTGATGTCACAAACACCTGCACCAACCGTGATCATCTACCTACTGCTGGAGCTGTGATGTCAGAAAGCCCTGCACCAGCCTTGATCACCTTCCTACCCCTAGGGCTATGATGTCAGAAAGGCCTTCACCAGCCTTGATCACCTACCTACCCCTACAGCTGTGATGTCACAAAGTCCCGCACCAACCATCATCACCTACCAACTTCTGGAGCGCTGATGTCACAAAGGCCTGCACCAGCCTTGATCACCTACCTACCCCTAGACATGTGATGTCAAAAAAGGCTGCACTAGCCGTGGCCACCTAATGAATAATGTAACTGTGATGTCACAAAGCCTGAAACAGGCCTGATCACCTAACTCCTGGTGGAGCTGTGATGTCACAAAGGCCTACACCATCCTTCATCACACAGCTAGTCGTGTAGTGATGATGTCAAAAAGGCCTTCACCAGCCGTGATCACCCACATATTCCTGGAGCTATGATGTCACAAAGGCCGGCACCAGTCTTCATCACCCACCTACTCTTGGAGCAGTGATGTCACAAAGGCCTGCACCAGCCTTGAACATCTACATACACCTAAACCTGTGATGTCAAAAAAGGCTGCACTAGCCGTGATCACCTAATGTATAAACTAACTGTGATGTCGCAAAGCCTGAAACAGGCCTGATCAACTACCTCCTGATGGAGCTGTGATGTCACAAAGGCCTGCACCATTTGTGGTCACCCACGTACCCGTGCAGCTGTGATGTCACAAAGGCCTGCACCAGCAATGATTACTCACCTACTACTGAAGTGTACCTATCAGAAAGCCACCAAAAGCCGTGATCACCCACCTACTCGTGCAGATGTGATATCCCCTCCAATGCACAGGAGAAGCAGTGGGGTTTGGCAAGCGTTCGCAAAGCTGGGTTTGATTAGCTGGAAGCACTGTTCAGTCTTGACTGTCCTTTGCTGATTGATCCGTGGTTCATCAGGTGCCGTAGGGAGATGATGCAAACCTGACCCGAGGCTGCTGCAGAGCAGGGGGTGGGCAACTTGTATAGAGGGCAGTGTGACCACTGTGGTGCTTACCTGGGCTGGGACCACGCCTGAGGGGACTCTGGCTGGGCCTGGTGCTGCACAGGGCAGCTGGTCTGTGCAAAGAGCCTCCCTGGGAGGCTGAGCCCCCTTCAGCTCCCTTGTCTCTGGCAGAGCTGGATGCACTCTGTAAGCAGAGTATGGCAGCCTGACGGGCAGGGGTGCTGGGACAGGCTGCCATCATGCTCCTCTCCCTGCTGGGAGGCAGCATGGGCCGGCAGCAGTTCACAGCCTGAGTGCTGCTGGGAGGCACCAGCCAGGGCCTGCCCCGAGGTGATGGGAAACACTTGTCTTCTGCCAGCCCTGGGTGGTGTTGGGGTCACAGCAGCACCTCTGGGTGCAGCCATGTGCTTTGGCTGCCCTCAGCCTCCAGCAGGTGCTCTGAGCTGCCAAACGCTCGTGGGAATTGCAGTTCTGAGCACGCTGGGGTAGAGTCATCAGCAGTGGAGTCAGTAAATCATCACAGGAAATCCCTGAACATCCTTTCTGCAGCAAATGTAATGAAACTTGCTCTGACCTCTGGCAGGCCTCTCATGCAGAGTCCTGTTGAATAAGCGATGTCCTATGCTCCTGAGAGCATGTGAGCTGCAAACACCCTCGGAGTGCTCCCGAGCCTGAGGCTGCAGGAACTAAACCTATTTCTGGTGCTGCTTGTGGTGCTTCAGCCAGGCGTCAGCTCTCCTGACTGAGCTGGGAGGAGGGTTGTGCTGTGTCTGCCCGGGAGGTGGGGAGTTGAGCCGTGCTGGTGCACAGCCCTGCTCACGCCGCTGTGTCCTCGTCCCCGCAGGAAACAGGTTTTGGCCACCAAAGCCGAGGCAGAGAAGGATGGCGTGAAGGTCCCCACTACGCTGGCAGAGTACTGCATCAAAACTAAAGTGCCTTCCAATGACAACAGCCAAGGCCCCATGGTTCCGGTCGTCCCGGTGGCCAAGGACCCATGGGACCAGTTGTCCTGCTGGCCAAGGACCCATGGGACCAGGAGTCCCGGTGGCCAAGGACCCATGGGACCAGTTGTCCTGCTGGCCAAGGACCCAAAGAACCAGGTGTCCTGCTGGCCAAGGACCTGTGGAACCAGTTGTCCCAGTGGCCAAGGACCCAAAGAACTAGGAGTCCCAGTGGCCAAGGACCTGCGGGACCAGGTGGCCAGGGACTCATGGAACCATTTGTCCCAGCGGTTGCCCCACGGACCTCATTGCCCCGGCACCTGGAGACCCCAACGGCCAACGGAACCCCCGTGGACCCAAACATCTGAGGAACCCCAACGTGGGGCACCACGCCCACCCCTGGCACCCGGGCCCCGCCCCCGGCGTGGGACGTACCGATCTGGAAGTAGGAATAGGCCGCCAACGGCTCGTTGACCAACCGGTCGCGTCGAGGGTTGCGGGGCTTCAGGTGCATGATGTCGCTCTCCGCCCTCTCGTAGGCCAAGGAGACCGAGGGGAACTGTGGGGACACACAGTGGGGTGAAGAACCTCAACAGCCCCATGAAGAACCTCAACAGCCCCCTGAAGAACCTCAACGTCTTCATGAAGAACCTCAACATCTTCATGAAAAACCTCAACAGCTCCATGAAGAACCTCAACTTCCATGTGAAGAACCTCAACAGCCCCATGAAAAACCTCGACATCTACATGAAGAACCTCGGCATTTTGATGAAGAACCTCAACATCTTCATGAAAAACCTCAACAGCCCCATGAAGAACGTCAACATCTTCATGGAGAACCCCAACAGCCTCATGAACCTCCACATCCCCATGAAGAACGTCAATATCTTCATGAAGAACCTCAACATCTTCACGAAGAACCTCAACAGCCATGAAGAACCTCAGCAGCCCCGTGAATAACCTCAACATCTCCATGAAGAACCTCAACATCCCCATGAAGAACCTGAACATCTCCACGAAGAACATCAACATCTTCATGAAGAGTCTCAACTGTCCCCTGAAGAACCTCAACGGCCATGAAGAAGGTCACCAGGCCCAAGCAAGACCTCAAAACCTTCATAAAGAACGCAAAAGGTGCCTATTGATTCTACATGGTGCACTGGTGGCAATACTGTGCTAATAGAGACTCCCTGGTCCCCATCCAGAAGCTGATCCCTCAACTGGAGAGGCAAGGTGTGAACAGCAAGACATGCTCACCCTTTAACAGTCCTATTTGGCCAGTATGAAAATTTAATGGAGAGTGGAGGCTGACAATATAATATCATGGCCTGAATGAATTTGCACTGCTGCTGAGTGCTGCTGTGTTGGACATGTTAGAATTTCAATATGAACTGGAGTCGAAGGCAGCCAAGTGGTATGCCATGATTAATATCCCTCATGCACATTTCTCAATTCCTTTAGCAGCAGAGTGCATGCCACAGTTTGCTTTCACCTGGAGGGGTGTCCAGTACACCTGGAATCGATTGTCCTAGGGATGGAAACAGTCCCAGGTTTTGCCATGGACTGATTCAATCTGCACTAGAAAAGGGTGAAGCTCTGGAACATAGGAGTACATTGATGTCATCATTGTAATAATACAGTAGAGGAAGTTTTTGAGCGAGGGGAGAAAGTAATTCAAATTCTTCTGAAAGCTGGTTTTGCTATTGAAAGAGGCATGGTCAAAGGGACCTGCACAAGATATACCATGTGCAAGCTCCAAGTGCATGGCACATCATCCTGCTGTGCCCAACTTAACCTGTCTAGCAGGTGAAACACATGGTTTTGGACTAAATGAATTCAATAAACTTTTTGAAGAAATGACTCATGGACCAAGGGACTAAGACCTGTGTGTATATATGTATTGAGAGATGGGAAGAATAGTGGTGACATGCGTGTGATATAAATGGTATGGGATAAGGGGTACAATATTGTCCTGGTTTTTCT
>WUAM01010367.1:2000415-2014180 GCA_024336885.1 Actenoides hombroni | reverse complement strand
TCTGGGACAGAATCATAGGCCTGCCATGGTCTGCAGGCTGTTAGCAATTTGGAGTTAGCCAGGTGTCTCGTCCCACTCAGTGGACAATGAGGGAGGTGAATCTTTGTGATCCCCCGAAATAGGGTCTCCCTGCACAGCAAGGTGGACGGAGTGGCAGAGTCATGGCAATGATTCCGAGGAACAATAACAAAACAATTTATTAGTTCTCTCTAATGGAACAATCAACAAACAGTATGAATAAAGGTGTTATTTATCTCTGGTAGCCTTTCTTTGTTAACTTTGTTCCTGCTTTGTTTAGAGTTAGTTTCTCTTATCTACAAAGACCAAGGACATACAAGATGAGCTAAGGCCTATAAAGCTGTCAAGCCATAACGTGAAACAGATACCAGTTAGTTTTATCATTCACTCACACAGCACCTGATTTCTCAGGGAGCTGGGCCCATCTGCTGCAGAAACCCTGGGAGATGTTTCTTGTTTAAAATCCCACAGCACCGGGCAGCTGGTGAAGCAAAGACAGGAGGGGACCTGGTCTCTTCCCTGGGGTCGCAGCACCGGACCCAGGGAGATCATCCCTTTCCTTTCTTCTGCTCTTACAAACTATTTCACCTATAAGGCATTAGAGACCAAAGCTTTCCTAGAGTACATATAAGGCTTCTTAGTTCAAATAAAATTAATAAACTGATTAGTTGTTTGGTGTCCTTTCACCTTCATTTACTCCGAGGGAATTTTGAATCTTGCATGACTCTCTGCTCTAACCAGGGTGGCTCTGCAATCAGGTTGTGACATCCACCAGGACTCACAGGTCCTTTTCTACAAAGCGACTTTCCAGCTGGGCAGGCCCAGCACATATTGGTTCCTGGGGTTGTTCCTACCCAGGTGCAAGACTTTGCACTTCCCCTTGTTGAACTGTATGAGGTTCCTGTCAGACCATTTCTCCAGCCTGTCAAGGTCCCTCTGGATGGTAGCACAACCCTCTGGCATATCATCCAGTCCTCTTAGTTTTGTGTCATTGCAAACTTGCTGATGGTACATTCTGCCCCATCATCCAGATCATTCAAGATGTTAAACAGGACTGGACCAAATATTGACCCCTGGGCTACATTGCTAATTACTGGCCTCCAACTAGACTTTGTGCTACTGATCACCACCCTCTGGGCCTGGCCATTCAGCTAGTTTTCAATCTACTTCACTAGAATCTTATGGGAGACAGTGTTGGAAGCCTTCCTGAAGTCCAGGTAGATAATATCCACTGCTCTCCCCTCATCTACCATGCCAGTCATTCCATGATAGAAGTTGTCATGGTTTAGGGTCAGGGCAGCCCCTTAGACCTATAACAGACGCTCTCTGTTAACCCCCCTCCCTCCCCAAAGCCTGGCACAGCCCTGGACAACCCTCCAGGGGCTGCAAGAAATTGTTCCTCAGCTCCAACCTAAACCTGCCCTGGGGTAACTTGAGGCCAGTTCCTACTGTCTTATCACCCTGATGTGGACAAGCCACACTCGACAGATTTATTCAGCCTAAGTAACTGTCCTGTTTCTTTTCCAGATTTTGATGCCCAAAACCAGTTTCTGAAACTGGTTGGCTACTAAAGTTCCCAGAATGATTTATCCTTAGCATATCGTGTGAGAACACAGTCAAAGAATCACAGAATCACAGAATTTCAGGGGCTGGAAGGGACCTTGAAATATCATCTAGTCCAACCCCCCTGCCAGAGCAGGACCACCTAGAGCAGGTCACACAGGAACAGATCCAGGAGGGTTTGGAAAGTCTCCAGAGCAGGAGACTCCACAGCCCCCCTGGGCAGCCTGGGCCAGGCTCTGTCACCCTCACAGTGAAAAAATTCCTCCTCATGTTTATATGAAACTTCCCATGCCTCAGCTTCCACCCATTGCCCCTTGTCCTGTCATTGGGCATCACCGAGCAGAGCCTGGCTCCATCCTCCTGACACTCACCCTTTAGATATTTATAACCATTCATGAGGTCACCCCTCAGGCTCCTCTTCTCCGAGCTAAAGAGCCCCAGCTCCCTCAGCCTCTCCTCATAAGAAAAATGCTCCACAGACATTTCCAAAATCCACAGATGTCTCCAAAGACATTTAAAAATTCAGTCGGTAGTACACTGTGCCTCTGACTTTGCATCAAGACATTCAGATGTCCACAAAAATAACTGTGGATTAATAACTAAGCCTTTCTGCTCTGTTACGGGCTTTTTCTCACAGTTATTTATCATTACTTATGGCTGGGAACTGGGGGGCCCAGCATTTCTTAAATTATGTAAGATACAGAACTTCTGATGTGTTGACATTGAATTTCTCCTTAAAAGAGTCACTTCTTTATTTTCTTAAATATAAAATGAAACCAAACAAGCTGGGGAGGGACTTTCTACAAAGGCCTGTAGTGACAGGACGAAGGGGGATGGCTTCAAACTGGCAGAGGGGAGATTGGGATTGGAAATGAGGGAGAAGCTCTTCCCTCTGCGGGGGGTGACATTTTAGAACTGCCAGATCACAAACGGATCTGTATTGGGGGTTGCCTGTTTAATGATTTACCTTTGCTGTGGAAAACACACAGCAGTGTAAAATCTTACTGGGAAACTATGTGCTACTTTGTTAATCATATAATTGTGTTGGACAATTAGAGATGTTGCCTTAGCTTGTGTATATTACTGCTTTCTGACAAGTATTTTCCCTACCTTTGCTCCAACGCAACAGTAATAGGACTGCAAATAGGGAAGAGACTCAAGAGGGCTGGCAAATTGATGCTTAATTCTCCATTCTTTGTAATGCCCAGCTTATAACCCTGTTATCTTGGTACTCCGGTCTGGTGTGCTGGAGGATGTCAGCTTTTATCTCCACCTGTACAATAATATTTTCCTTTTAAGTAGCAGATGCAATAAACTGCTGAATGAGTCCTTCAGGAATGTCAGTAGCTAGCACAGCTTTATGACATGGCTCAGACTCAGTTCTATGAAAGACACTGGGAACTGGGGATATTGAAACCAACTGTCATCACTTTGCCCTAATTATGTCCTTTATAACAGAGAGAGTTGGTTTATCTTTTAAGGGCAACAGAAGGAAATCAAACCAGCACTGGGAGGAGTGAATATTTGCCTAGAAGTTAAGTACTCTTCATGTTTTTACCTGCATGATTCTTCTTTGCCTTTCTTAATCCTCTGTCATTACTCTTTTACTTCTAGGAGACAAAGTTATTCCACTCTTTGTTCCACAGTGTGGGGAGTGCAGCAGTTGTTTAAACACCAAGAGTAATCTGTGCAGTAAAAATGAGTGAGTTTTCCTGGGTTACAACCCATATTTGATTTTCACTTGTACAAAACTGATCATATTCAAAAGATTTCACTTGCCATTATTTTTGGTCATCTTTCAAACAGCTTTGATGCATCTACTGAATTAGTGCCTGACGGCACCAGTAGATTCACCTGTAAAGGAAAAGTAATTCACCTTTTCTTGGTACAAGTACCTTCGCTGAATACACAGTACTGCAGGAATCTGCTGTAGCCAAAATCGATTCTGCTGCTCCTCTGGAAAAAGTTTGTGTAATTGGCTGTGGATTTTCAACTGGTTATGGGGCTGCTGTGAAGACTGCCCTTGAAGACAGTTTATAAAAGTAAAATCCTTGCAAGTGGCATGGGAACTACTTGAAAATGCCAGGTGGGAGTCTTGGGGGAAATACACACCCCCCCCCCTCAGAGCCATTAAGTCCAAACCAAAGAGACTGGCGTGGCCCAGCTGAATACCAGGGTAAGAGAGGCAGTTAGGCAGAGCAGTTGGCACCCTTCTTTAAAAGGTCAAGTTGTGTCTTCAAGAGCAAAGTCCAAAGGTTTATAAAGTCTGACAGAAAAAGCTCAAAAGGCAGTAGAGCTAAGAAAGCTGTCTGAGGAACACGTTACAGAAGGTATAACAGTGATCTTTTTGAACCATGCCGGAAACAAGCAGCCCCTCAGAGAATGCCCGGGGCTAACACACGTTCTCTGCTGCTGTCGCTGGGCAAGGCTGGGACGCCCGCGGGGTCTGGGGCACCAATTCTGCCCTGCTTGGGACGGCTGCAGCCAGGGGGCAGTGCTGGTGTTCAGGAGCCATGCAGGCTCCTTTGGAAGAAGATTGACAGGGACCTGGGGAATCTACACTGGTTAAAACAAGGCTGGGGGAACAATGAAAAGACGTGGAATTTTTAATTGATACAGGAAAATTTGAAACAGGAAAACTAGAATTTAAAGTAGGGAAGGAACAGTTAATTAAAATCCTAAGTTTGGCTCTCATTAGCACCCCCATCAAAGCTGGGGTACCTGAGGAAATAAAAAAACCAACCAGGGACCCAGCCAGTAAAAATTAAACAGTACCCGCTAAGATTAGAGGACAAAAAAAAAGGAATTCAATTACTATCTGAACTGGCTTGGTTTACATACTGGATCTGAAGCATGCCTTCTTTTGCTCGCCCCTGAGTTCGGAGAGCCATCCCCTGTTGGCTTTGGTCCCCGTCCCGGAGCAGGGACCCCGAGCTCTCGGTCCTGTCCTCCTCCCCGCTCAGGGACAGACCCTCTGCTCCCCAGGGAGGGGCTCGCTGCCCCCGTCGCCCCTTGGCTGCGCTGCCGTCCTGGCCCCACGCTGCAGCCTCCCTCTTGGGGCTCGGTCTCTCCAGACTCCCAGAGATCAAACTCCATACCTGAATGAGCAGGAGATCTTATATGAAAAGAGGGGGGAAAAGCTTGTCATCCCTATTCCATGTCCCGCAAACTCCTTGGGGCCAGTCTGGACATATCTTCTCCAGGGAAGGCTCCTGCACCCCCCAAACAGACTTTCTCACCGCAGGCACGCATGGTGGCTGCTGCCAACAACAACCTGTGTGAAGTTGCCAATGCAGCAGCACAGGGCCACACTAGTGATGAGAAGCTCATCTTGTCAGCCAAGCTGCCTCCATGGTGCAGCTCCTGGTGGCCTGCAAGGTGAAGGCTGACCATGACTTGGAGGCCATGAAGCAGCTCCAGGTGAGACCCAGGCTACCCTCCATCCCCAGCTGCCTCCTCCTGGATGCTTGAGAGGTGGTTGGGAGTGAGGTGAGGGCATGTGGAACTTAAGGATGGGGCCCTCCACAGCAGGGTTGTCTCCCCAAGGCTCACACTCCAAGCTTTTCTTTATCAGTGGGGAGCTTGTTGTGATGCAGGCTCCAGGTAGCTTGGACTTTACTGCTACTGTGTGCCAGGCATATGAGTAATGCTGGGCTGCTAAGGGCGTTCAGGACTGATGAACTGGCACAGAAATGCCTGAAATGTGTGCACTGGATCCCTGTCATTCAAGAGGTTAATGTTTGGAGGGCATGTTTTGTAGCACTCAATCCTCAGAGGCCATAGTACACAAGAGTTAATGCCCACGTGTTAACACAGGGTCCTAGCACAGGTCCATCAGGGTGAGGGGCTGGGGTGGGTCCACAAGGCTTCCCCACAGTCCCTGCACCACAGCTCAGATAGGAGCCAGAGCCCAGGTGGAAGGAGCAGCACCTAAAATGGTCATGAGTAGGTGGTAGTAGTTTGGCAGCCATGTAAAGGAATCCCTGACTGCAGCTCCCAGCATGCCTGACTGCCTCTCCTGCCTACCAGCCTGGCCTGGGGCAGGAGTTCCTTCACACACACCCCAGGTAGCTGTCATGCTGTTATATATCAAGGACAGAAACGTTTTAAGGGGCCTCAGGCAGGAATGCAAGCAAGGATATCAACTTCTACAACTTTGACTGGCACATCCTGGAGGCGGCACGTGTTGTATGGGGCCTCAGATAAGAGCACAATCAAGGAAACCCACTGTGGCTGGCATCCTGGGCGAGCAGCTACCATTGTGAAACAAACGCATCAAACACTCAAACATATGCTAGAAAAACAAAAAGGGGGAATAACAGGGGAAAGTCCTCAGAATAGGTTATGGAAGGTGCTTTATGTTTTAAATTATTTGAAAGTGAAAGAGAGTGATAACATGTCTGACAGAAGGCCACTGATATTTAAACATTTTTTTGTCCCTTGGCCCCACAGATATGAATGATGCTACCAAGGGACAGGCGAAAGTATGGATAAAGTCCCTGCAAACAGATAAATGGGAAGGTCCACATAAGTTGCTAACATGGGGCCGAGGTTATGCTTGTATCTCCACAGACCAAGGAGTCAGTTGGATACCCACCAGGTGTGTGCAGCCGGCTATAGAAGTTGGGAATCAGGACGAGGATGAATCTACTAACATGGCTGATGTGGATTGGAGGACTTGGGACGGTGACGACACTGACGGTTCCGACAACGCTGTGGAACTTGAGCAACATATAGGTGACACTAGCGCGGACACTGAATCAAAGTAGCTTTTGAGTATCTATGGCTCAACCAGAACAGCCATTTCACACGTGTTTGGTTGGTCTATCCATTGACAATGTGGGCGTGATAGGAGAATGTCTTACTAGCAGGCTCAGAACCGTGAAAGGGAACTGTAAGGCAGGTAATATTAGTGGGTGTTTTGAAGCATGGGACACATGGGACGATCACCTCCCATTAGCAGGTTTAGAACTGCAAGAACTTGTTATCCTTGGCAGTGTAAAAGCAGACATGTGTGTGTTTTTTAATTACAGTAAATACCACAGAAATTATTCATGGGTGCAAGATGTCTCACCTAGATAGCAAATATACAAGAATTATACTCGAGGGTGTAATGGAACAGCCAGGGATCTGACAAATTCAAGTGATTGGCTACCTTCCAATTACCACCCCAGACAACTACCACCTGGCATATTCTTGATTTGTGGGGATCGGGCCTGGCCCGGGTTGCCCTCACATCTAATAGGGGGTCCCTGTATGTTGGGGCGGTTAGTTATGCTGACACCTAATACATCCATGATATTGAAGTGAGGGGATGGTGTCCTGCTTGAAAGATGATGAAGCAAGTTGAGCAACCTTTGTCAAACACTTTGTGACCTCTGGCCCCACTCCACCAGGTCCCTGTCTCTGCTGTGCTGAGCACTCCCGAGCTGGCCCCAGCACTGCAGGGGGGGCTCTCTGCCCAGAGCCCTGGGAGCAGAATCTCCCCCTCGCCCTGCTGGCCATGCCTGGGGGGAGCCCAGCAGTGATGCAAACTAGTACTAAATTCCAATCTGAGACCCAAGAAAGGTCCCCCCTGGTGCTCTGGTATCTTTAGACACTGCACCCTCTCTGCTCACAGCCCCGAGTCTGCACATCCTCTTGGAGCCCAGATCTGTGAGCCAGACCCAGCACCCACAGTGGCACCCACCCTGTGCCCCAGCACCCTCTCTGCCAAACTGCAGCCCCGTCTGCTCTCACCACAGTCAGGCAAGTCCACGCTCCTATGAAACTGCACCTCCCAGCAGGGAGTCAGCTCTGCACTGGGATTAAACTGGTATCGCCCCAATGTTAGCAAAGACCTCAGGAGCTGCTCCTGTCCAGTACCCACTGCCCAGAGCCATCCATCCCCATTCACAGGGTCTGCCACAGCCAGCACAGGAGCCCAACACAGCGCTCAGCTCAGTGATGATGTTTTGCTGAGACAGCAGAGTCTCCACGATGTCCAGAGTTTTACAAGAACCTCGTCTTTGCGCCTTAATAGGACCTGATGTGTTTGGCATTTTTCATCCGTAGCTTTGGGTAACAAACCTCTTTGGCTGACCCCACATCTAAATCTCTCTCAGCCCCTTTCCCTAAAAAATGAGCAGTCTGAACACACAAAGGGATTAACCCACAGCAATTCCTGGAGTTGCCATAAGAACTCAGGATGGCTTGAAGCACAGCGAGCGTTTCTAGGGCAGGCAAAGGATCCGTAACAAATTCCATGTGAGCAAGAGCTGTTCCAAACCTCCTCAGTACTCACAAGGAATGCAGAGCACAGAACAGCCTGCCAGCACGACCACCTGCTCCTGTGCCCATCTTTCAGCAGGGCCCAGCTTGCTGAACTCTGAAAACAGCTCATCTTGTCCCTCACCCCTTTCTATCGCTACTCACACAATCACAGAACGGTTTGGGTTGGAAGGGACCTTAAAGATCATCCAGTTCCAACCCCCCTGCCATGGGCAGGGACACCTGTGATAAACTTTTCTCCACTCTCAGTAATTTTGAGGAGTAAGCTTTCTTCTTTCTTCCCTCAGAGATTCCCTCCCATACCTCTCCCACTCACTTCCTTTACCAAAGCCCATCCCCAAGTATCTCCTCTGTGACTCCTGCCAGCTCCGGTCCCCTCAGTTTACTGGACCAGTAACCTCCTTTGCTCGTACTCAGTCCCGCCGCGCTGCTCTCTTTACACCTTTCTCTTAACACGCTTCTGGCCGCTCACCCGCCACTCCTGCTCCCAGACGAGCTGAGGCAGGACTGGAACCGGTGGGCGCAGAGCCCCGCTCCTCTGCCGGGGCAGCGCAGCCTGCCCAGGACCGACACTCCGGAGCCCTGTAGCCACCGCTCTCCCCGCATTGAGCCAAGCTCCGCCCCTCCCCTTAGAGCATTATCATGGGTTCCCTTAAATTAAGGCAGGCTGACCTCGGTGGGCGGGGCAACCGCGGAGGGAGGAGCAGCTCTCGGCCCGGCGCTGCAATAAAGGGAGGCTGGGGAGGGAGTTGTTGGGAGGCTGTTTCTGGGGGAGCTCCTGTCTTGGTCTGTTGCTGCAGTGACAGGAATATGGGGCCCTGCACCAGAATGATTGGTAGCTTCCCCTACACTTTACTCATTTTAGGTCCACTTTCATGAGGCCTCTGCTGGTAATGGTAGCCTAGGAAGGATTTTAGTCAAATCTGCTTTTTAAACAGTTAGCTGTATCCAATTTAAAAGTAAATATTACTTTTTTGTGTAAATTTCATTCAAGAAAACCCTAAACCCAAAATAGAGGAAGAAAAAAAAAAAACAAAAAACAACACACCAAAACCTTAATAAACCAGGATGATGAACACGATCTTCAATTCCTTGTGTAAAGCACTGTTGAAATTAGCTGGGCTCTGCCAGTCTGCGCCAGCAAATTTCTTATAGTCCCCTGGCAGGAGATGACAGAGAAACCACAGCACATACTGCGAGCTGGTAAGGGAACACAACACCCAGTTTCAAAGGTTGGCTCCCAGGGAAGCTCAGGCCACCAGCCTATGTGCTTGTGATGAAGATCTCTGTAATATTTGGGGTGATGCTGCATTAAAAAGCTTCAACACAAATTAAGGAACAAAATAAGAGAATAATCTTGAGCTCTTCAAATACAACACAGGTTTAAGTGCAAAGCTTTTGTGTCTTAAAAGCAGAACGACAATGTAAGCTTCTCTAGAAAAAGAGCTGACAGAACAGAGAACTGTTTCACAGAACAGCATCAGCATGGAGACAGCATAATTCTAAAAAAGACAGTGGGGAAGCGCTGAAGAAAAATCCCATAGTCCCCTCCAATAAAAGGCCATGACCAGGTGTGGCAGGTGAGATAGTCTTTTGGTGTATTAAATCCCGGAGATAATCTGGTTCTCTACATATGACTCCTGGCATATTCAGGTAGAAATGGGTATATTCACTTTGCTTGCCATTACTCACAACAAAATTGTCTACTACTGCAAAGAATTCCGGTGCTGCAAAGGCAGAGGAAGAGAAGGGGAATATTATGCTAAAAGAACTATGCGAACCTATAAAGATCTTATTTTCATATGAATATATCAAAAACACTGGAAAATAACAGAAACTGAATCACAGCTTCTTTATATACATTCTGGTGCTGCTCCTGTGAGAGTGGTCCTGATGTATTCCTCACCCTGCTCCAACAGATACTTTATCAAAGCGTTAACAGATTTCAGGCTGTTGAAGACACAGTATCTATATACAGCACCTACTACTAAAGGCTTGCTTTAATAATCTTCATCCATCACCACGCAGACAGGGTTTGTGTGCACTGCCAGAGTTCCATATGCTGAGCTCAGCTGTGGGCATGTTCACACCGCCATCCCATACAGCTCACATTTATCCTCTGTTGCCACCAGTCACCATCTCCTATTTATCACCGACAGGAGACGCGGATGCAAGCTGTGCTAGACTGACACACTGACTTGCCAGATTTGCTGCAAAAATTGCTGCAGAAATTTCACATTTGCTAAGTCCAAAAATTGGATTTTGTAGCTTTAAAAAAACGCCCAAGTACTCTGTCAGGTTTTCCCAGCTGTTCAAAGGAAGTTATATTTTATTTCTAGCACTGAAACAGCTCGTACAGTGCTACAGAAAAGCATGCTCATTAGATTATTTTCATATTTTCAAGCACAGAGTAATTCTCACATTCTACACATTTCCCCTGTTTCCAGTACAATTTGATTGGGGGGGTCGGTTATTAGCGGTTATTTCTGGGTTATTAGCCGCTATTCTCCTGTTATTAGCCGCTATTTCCAATTATTAGTCGTTATTTCCCCGGTATTAGGCGTTATTTCGCCGTTGTTAGGCATTATTTCCCCGTTATTCCCCGCTGTTTCCCCATTATTCCCCGCTGTTTCCTCATTATTAGACGTCGTTTCCAATTATTAGGCATTATTTCCCCATTATTAGACGTTATTTCCCGTTATTAGGCATTATTTCCGCGTTATTAGGCATTATTTCCGCATTATTAGGCATTATTTCCGCGTTATTAGGCATTATTTTCGTGTTATTAGGCATTATTTCCGCGTTATTAGGCATTATTTCCCCATTATTAGCCATTATTTCCCCGTTATTTCCCGCTATTTCCTTATTATTAGACGTTATTTCCAATTATTAGGCATTATTTCCCCATTCTTAGCAGTTATTTCCCATTATCAGGCATTATTTCCGCATGATCAGGCTTTATTTCCCTGTTATTCCTCACTATTTCCCCATTATTAGCAGTTATTTCCCATTATTAGGCATTATTTCCGCATTATTAGGCATTATATCCCTGTTATTCCCCGCTATTTCCTCGTTATTAGCCTTTATTTCCAATTCTTAGGCATTATTTCCCCATTATTAGCAGTTATTTCCCATTATTAGGCATTATTTCTGCATGATTAGGCATTATTTCCCCTTGTTTCCCGCTATTTCCCCATTATTAGCCATTATTTCCGATCATTAGGCATTATTTCCCCATTATTAGCAGTTATTTCCCGTTATTAGGCATTATTTCCGCATTATTAGCCATTACTTCCCCATTATTAGTCACCATTTCCCGTTATTAATAGCTATTTCTCCATTGCTAGCAGCTATTTCTCCATTATTAGCCACTATTCCCCACTATTAGCTATTAATTCTCCATTATTTCCCCATTATTAGCCACTAGATACCGTCATTAATAGCTATTTCCCCATTATTATTAGCGATTTACTCCTCATTTCCCTTTTTTGGGCATTATTCCCTCAGTTTCCCCAGCTGTACAGGAGGAAAGATAAAGCTGTGATGCTGTGAAGCACTCAGGCATATGAATGCATATTAAGTCAAAGGCTGTACCTGCAGGGAGGAGTGGACAGGACAGATGACCCTGAATTGACCAACAAGGTATTCCATCCCATATACGTCATATTTGTCATAAGGCTGAGGGATCTGAAGGGTCTGTATCGCTTCTCCCCTCTTGGACCACTTTGCCAGCTTTGCTTGGCTTGGCTTGGGTCCTTTTTTGGTTCCTTCCTCGGAGCATCCAAGGAGGACTCTGTCTGTTCTGCCTTTGATTCCAATTGGTGTTTTCCTGAATCCGGTACCAGAATCCAGCCCCCAAACTTAGCTCCTGTCTGCTGCAGGGCCCAGTCTGGGACTCTGCCAGTGCCTGCTCCACAGCATCAGTGGTGACAGTGATGTAATTACCATCGGGGGGGTTGGGTTCGATACTGGTTTTGTGTATATTTGTACATATTCCATTTTTATTATTATTATTTTCATTTTCATTAAAGCTGTTCTAATTTCCATTTCTAATCGCTAAGTCTCTCTCTCCCTTATTCCCTTTCTCTTCCCCTTTTGGAAGGGAGGAGGGTTAACAGAGAGCATCTGTTATAGCTCTAAGGGGCCACCCTGACCCTAAACCGTGATAGATTTATTGGCGCCCAACATGAGGCACAATCAGAGCTCTGATAGATTGCCTGAATAGTTTAAATTCCGGTTCGCTCCCTTCAGAGAGTATCACTTTTTTTCTGAGTGTCTTTAAGAACTGGAAACTAAAACAGATTGCCTAAATGATGTCGTTTATGAGAGCGGAGTCCGTTCGTGTCTTTTTAGCATTTCTTTCAGAGTTAAATGCTATAATCTTCCCTTACGTGCCATACACGTTATGTTACTGTTTGCTTGTTTTCACTGTTTATCTGAAAGCTCTCAGCTTTGGGTGCTGGGAGAAAGCCGCTGCTTTCTTGTGGTGTTTATCTCTGATTTATGTTGCTCTGAATTGGGCAGAGAGTGCATCTCGAAAGGCAGCCGAATTGCGCAGTTAATTCCTTTTAAGACACAGGTCACCCGCGCCAAGCCATTAGAACGGGAGACGGGGGGATTTGGGTCTACGGGGAAGCCAGAAGTTATGTGGGTTCAAAACGTATAATCTCACCACCCAATGTTAAAATGCTCGCTAAAAAGCTGTTCTAGTTTCCTTTTCTAATGGCTCAGTCTCTCTCCCTTATTCCCTTTCTCTTCCCCTTTGGGGAGGGAGTGGTGTTAACAGAGAGCATCTGTTGTAGCTCTAAGGGGCTGCCCTGATCTGAAATGGTGAAAGATTTATTGGTGCCCAACATGAGGCATGATCAGAGCTCTGATGGATTGCCTGAATAGTTCAAATTCTGTTTTGCTTGCTTCAGAGAGTATCACTTTTTTTTCCTGAGAGTCTTTAAGAATTGGAAATTAAAACAGACTGCTTAAACAATGTCGTTTCTGAGAGCAGTGTCAGTTTGTGTCTTTTGAGCGTTTCTTTCAGGGTTAAATGCCATGTTGTTCCCTTACATGCCGTGTGTGTTATGTTATTGTTTGCTTGTTCTCTGTTTATCTGAAAGATCTGGGTTTGGGGCGCTGGGTGAAAGCCACCGCTTTTCTGCGGTGTTTATCTCTGATTTACATTGTGCTGAACTGGACAGCGAGTGTGTCTCTGTACTTAGACATGAAGTTATTTTAAATTAGGCATTATTAAATAGTGTATTTCATTGCTAGGAATACTTTCTGTTTTATCTTGGGAAGTTACACTGCTCCCCACTATGCTAAGCTCACTCCACCAGATTTTAGAACTCCATTAAATTGTGAGGACTGTGGACACGGTTATTGCCAAGTTATCATATCATTGTTATTATTTTCTCATGTCTTCACTGTGTGGTGTCAGGTTAGTCATCGGTGCAGTTATACCGGCTGGGCAGCCACCAAACACTGCAGAGTGCGTGCCGCTTCCCTGCAAGGTTCCGCGACATGCTCTGTACTTCTCCAGGCTTCCCAAGGTTCTGTGATACACAGGAAACGTGCCGCGACTGTTCAGGGTCTGCAGGCCTCCCCTATGAGCCCTGCTGCTGCGCCAGCTCCAAACCCAAACACCACAGCTACTCAGTCTCCACAGGCCCCACTACGAGCCCTGCTGCTGCTTCAGAAACAACCACCGCAGCTTCTGACACTCCGCAGGCTCCCCCACAATCCCTGCTGCTGCTCCTCCTGTTCTCAAAACAAGTGCTGCTGCTGCTCCAACTCCCACAACAAGCACTGAAGCTGTTCCAACTGTTCTATTCCTATTGTCTCCGAAAGGTGCAGTTTGCCTGGGAAGATTACAGCATGTATCTCAGCACAGGAAAGAGGTAGGCCAGAATTCAAAACCTCA
>WUAM01010367.1:1883922-1999631 GCA_024336885.1 Actenoides hombroni | reverse complement strand
ATCTGGAACATGCAATTTGGTACTAGCCTTTTCCCTTTAGGTTGTACCACAGCATTGTTTTGGTTCTATTCCTATTGTCTCCGAAAGGTGCAGTTTGCCTGGGAAGATTACAGCATGTATCTCAGCACAGGAAAGAGGTAGGCCAGAATTCAAAACCTCATTTTGACTTAACCCAGAAGGCAAATCATCTGGAACATGCAATTTGGTACTAGCCTTTTCCCTTTAGGTTGTACCACACCAGCAGGACCGGCAAGTTCAAGGGCTCCCCCCACCCCGAGACCCGGCTGCGCCCAGACTCGGGACCAGCGGCTACAAACAGACCCCCCGGAGGACAATGCGACGGAGCCGGGGGCAGCGAGGCGACACGGCTCTGCCCCACCGGGGCTCACCTGCCCGACCCTGCGGGAAGAGGCCGGGCACGGCCACCCGCGGGAACGGCGGCGCCGGGGAACCGGCGGCTGGGAGGGGAGGGGCGACCGCTCAGCGCAGCACGGGCACGGCGGCGGCGGCGGCTGCTGCTCTCGGAGCGGGGAATCCCCTCCAGCTGAGCGGGCCCGGGAGGCGGCGAGGAGCCGCCGGCGGGTGTAGGGTGATGGGGGGGGAAGGCGCTCCCGGGGTCTCTCACCAGATGAAGTCGGTGCAGTGGCTGCAGAACGTGGGCTGCTTGAAGAAGCGCGCGATGAATTTGTGCTCCTTCACCTCGTGCACGTTCTTCTGCCTCAGGGCTCCTTTGCGAGCGAAGCGCCGCGCCGCGTCCGGGGCCGCGCCGGGCTCGGAGACCGGGAACACGTCGGCCATAGCGCCCTCCTCTCCACCCCCCCCCTGCCGGGAGCCGGGCCGGGCCGCGCCGGGAGTCACCGCCCCGACGTCCGCCCCGTCCGGCGGCCGCCGAGTCTCTGGCAACGGCGGCGCTGGGCGCTGCCTCCCGCTCCCGCGCCTGACGTCGGAGCGGCGCGTAGGGAGCGGGAGGTGGATCCCGGGCCCGGGCCCGCGCCGGCTGCTCCGCCCGCGGGGTGAGCGAGCCCCCGGCCGCCGGCGGGGCGGGGCCGGCCCAGCCGGCGGCTGCGGTGGGTGCCCGCCCGCCTCGGTGGGGCCTCCCCGGCACCCGGGGGAGTGGGAAGGAGGGGGGCAGGCTGCCCAGCGAGACGGCCACGCTGCTAAGGTGGCGCTGGGGGCAGGGACGCTACAGCCGGGCCTCGGCGGCCACCGCTGGGAACTGACTCTTGGAAACGATTCGCACCATTACACGGCGGGGGGGGGGGGGGGAACGGGGGGGGGGACACACACAAAAAAACAAACCCACCCGAAGAAAATTTTTCTGATCTTTTCATTCCAAAGGCTGCCGCTGAAAATAAACTATTTTATCTCAACTTTGGGGTTAGATTCTGTGAAATTTGGGGTGATTCTGCCTCATAGTTGGGGCTATTTTACGTCAAATTTGGGGTAATTTTAGTTCAAATGTGAGGTTTTAGCTGAAATTTGGGTTATTTTAGCTGGGGGTGTTGTAGCTGAAATTTGGGTTATTTTAGCTGAAATTTGGGTTATTTTAGCTGAAATTTGAGTTATTTTAGCTGGGGGTGTTGTAGCTGAAATTTGGGTTATTTTAGCTGAAATTTGGGTTATTTTAGCTGAAATTGGAGATCATTTTACTGCAAATTTGGGGTTATTTTACTTCAACTTTGGGGCTACTTTATCTGAAATTAGGGGTAATTTTATCTGAAATTAGGCTATTTTAACTTAATTTGACTTCAAATTTGGAGTTATTTTAGCCAAAATTTTACTTTGAATTTGGGGTTATTTTACCTCAATTTTGGAGTTATTTTACCTCAATTTTGGGGTTATTTTATTTGAAATTAGGGGTGATTCTAGTTGAAATTTGGGGTCATTTTAGTTCAAACTTGCAGTAATTTTACTTCAAATTCAGGGTTATTTTGTCTGAAATTTTACCTCAATTTTGGGGTTACCTCATCTGAAATGAGGGGTAATTTTATCAGAAATTAGGGTTATTTTACTTCAAATCGGGGGTTCTTTTATCTGAAACTTTACCTCAATTTTGGGCTTATTTTCCCCCAACTTTGGGGTTATTTTATCTGAAATCAAGGCTCATTTCAGTCGAAATTCAGAGTAATTTTAGCTCAACCGTGGGGTAGTTTTACTTCAACTTTGGGGATATTTTACATGAAATTTGAGGCAATTTCCGCTCAGAGTTGTGATTTTTGCCTCGAAAAGAGGGGTTATTTCACCTCGAAATTGGTGGAAGTTTAGCTCTTAATTGTGGTTATTTTAGCTCAATTCTGAGGTTATTTTAGCGCAAATTTGAGCCGCTTTGACTTCAAATTTGGGGTTATTTAGCCTGAAATTGGCGGTCATGGTACATCAAATTTGGGGTGATTTTAGCCTGAAATTGGCGATCATGGTACGTCAAATTTGGGGTGATTTTAGCTTGAATTGGGCATTCTTGGTCGGTCAAGTTTGGGACCAGAGTGGAGTAGAGGGGGAGAATCCCCTCCCTCGCCCTGCTGGCCACGCTTCTCCTGATGCAGCCCAGGACACGCTTGGCCCTCTGGGCTGCGAGAGCAACTGATGGCTCATGGTGAGCTTCTCATCCACCAGCACCCCCAGGTCCTTTTCCTCACGGCTGCTCTCCAGCCAGTCACTGCCCAGCCTATACTGGTGCTTGGGATTGCTCCGCCCCAGATGGAGAACCTTGCATTTGACCTTCCTGAGGTTGGCATGGGCCCACCTCTCCAGCCTGTCCAGGTCCCCCTGGATGGATCCCTTCCCTCTGGCGTTTCAGCCGCCCCACACAGCTTGGTGTTGTCGGCAAACTTGCTGCGGGTGCACTCAATGCCACTGCCCGTGTCGCTGACAAAGATGTTAAACAAGACTGGTCCCAGTGCTGATCCTTGAGGGACTCCACTTGTCACTGGTCTCCACTTGGAAACCAGCGCACACAGTATGAGCAACAAACAGGATGAGCTTGAAGCCCTGAGGAAACAGGAAAACGGTGACATGGTGGCCATCACAGAAACGTGGTGGGGTGCCTCACGCGCCCGGAGTGCCACAGCTGATGGCTACACGCTCTTCAGAGGGGACAGGCAGGGAAGGAGAGGTGGTGGGATGGCCCTGTATGTTAGGGGTTGTTGTTATGAATGTTTGGAACTGTAGTGACAACAAGGTGGAGTGTGTTTGGATCCGGTGAAGGGGCAAGGCCAATAGAGCTGATATTGCTGTGGGTGTCTCCTATAGACCTCCCAACCAGAGCAAAGAGGTAGCTGAAATATTCTAGAAGCACTTAGGAGAAATCTCAAGGTCACTTGCTGTTGTTCTTATAGGGGCCTTCAACTTCCCAGGCATATGCTGGAAATACAACACAGCAGAGAGGGAACAATCCAGGAGGTTCCTAGAGTGTGTAGGGGACAACTTCTTCACACAGTTGGTAAGTGACCCGACCAGGGAAGGTGCTGGGCTGGACCTATTGCTTGCAAGCAAAGAAGGACTGGTGGAGGATGTGGCAGTTGCAGCGCTGCGTTTCCCTCTGTTATTCCTGGGAAACTGAACCGAATCCTTTCGGTTAAGGTTCTCCAAGGGCAAGGCCATCACATCACATATTCAGATACATTGATAACATCACCCTGAGCCTTCTCCTCTCCAGGCTAAACAGCCCCATCTCTCTCAGACTCTCCTCAGATGTCAGATGTTCCCATATCCCAATCATCTTCATGGTCCTTCAGTAGTTTAACTTCAGTATCTCCATTTCACTTTAACAATTGTTCCAGTTGCAAAAAACATTTAAGCACCTTGCCTACATATCTTTTAAACTCCTCCAGGGATGGGGACTCAACCACTGCCCTGAGCAGCCTGGGACAGGCCTTGACAACCCTTTCAGGGAAGAAATATTTCCTCATGTCCAACCTAAATTTCTCCTGGGGCAAACTGAGGCTATTTCCTCTCGTCCTGTCACTTGGTCTTGGGAAAAGAGACTGTATGGGAGAAGCCAGAACCAGACACACCACCCCACATGTGCCTCACCAGAAAAGAGAAGAAGCAGCACCCCTCTCCACCTGCCTCCTGCCAGCGCTCTGGCTAATGCAGCCCAGAAAATTAGGGGCTGCCTTTGGCACAAACACACAGTGCTGCCTCATGATGCCTACCAGGATCCCCGGGGTCCTTCTCGCTCATGCTGCTCTCCAGCCACTCAACCCGGGGTTATTCCTCTCCAGGTGCACAACTTGGCACTTCCCTTTCTTCACAAGGATCACCTCAGCCCATTTCTCCAGCCTGGTCAGGCCTCTATCAGTGGCAGCATAACTCTCTGGTGAGTCAAACACTCCTACAGCTTTGCCTCAGCTGCCAACTTGAGAAGAGTGCACTCTGCCCTGTCATCCAGGTCATTAGAGAAGAGGCTGAGCAGCACCAGCTCCATTATCCACCCCCGCAGCACACTGCCAGTGACCCGTCTGCAGTTGGACCTGTGCTGATCACCACAACCCTTGGAGCCTGGCACTTCAGCCAGTTTTCAATGCAACTCCTTGTCCACTTCCCTTGTCTGCACTTCATCAGTTTCTCAATAAAGGTGATATAGAAGATAGGATCAAAAGTTTTCCTGAAGTCAACATAAACAACATCCACTGCCCTCCCCTCCTCCAACAAGCCAGTAATCTCATCATGGAAGGCTAACTGCTTGGTCAGATGTGACTTCCCCTTCATAAATCCACCCCCCACCCAGGGCGTCGGGGCGCCGCAGGCCGCTGGCCACGCCGGCCCCCTCGGGCCAGTCCAGCTTCCCGCGGGCAATCAGATATTTCTTGGCCTTGAAGAGCAGCGCCGGGAAATCCTCCTGCCCGGCCGCGAAGCTCTCGATCTTGTTCTTCACCGAGCCCAGCACCTGCGGGGCAGACACGGTCGTGACCTCACGGCCACCGCGATGACCTCAGAGCCCGGGGACGGGTCCCGGGGGGGAGGGTCCCGGGGGTGTCACCTGCAGCAGGGACTTGACGCTGGGCTGGAAGACCATGTTGGTGTTGAGCAGGAAGGAGCGCAGCAGGGGCTGGGGGTAACAGGCCAGCTGGGCCACCAGCCCGGTCAGCAGGAAGTTGACGTAGAGCGAGTTGTGCAGCATGTTCTCCAGCTTCCCGAACAGCGCCGAGATGAACGGGCCTGCCGGGCACAGTGGGCGCGTCGGGGCATGGCCGCGGGCAATGGCAACGCTGCCACCCCGACCCCGGCACAGCTCTGCCAACACGGCCTGGTAACGCAGCCCCGACACGGCACCCCGGCCCCGGCAGCCCAGACCTGGCACCCCAGCCCAGCCCCGGCACCCCAGACACACCCTGGCACCCCAGACACACCCTGGCACCCCAGCCCCGACCCAGCATGCTGGCCCTGTCAGCCCAGACCTGGCACCCCAGCCCCACCCTGGCACCCCAGCCCTGACCTGGCATGCTGGCCCTGTCAGCCCAGACCTGGCACCCCAGCCCCACAGGCCCACCCTGTCACCCCAGCCCCATCTTGGCACCCTGGCCCTGGCAGTCCAGACCTGGCACCCCAGCATCACCCTGGCACCCTGGTCCCAACAGCCCAGATCCAGCATCCCAGACCCAACCTAGCACCCCATCCCCGACCTGGCACCCCAGCCGCAGCTCCACAACCCAACCCCACCCCACCCAAGATGAAGGGACCTGTGGCCGGCACGAGGGGACGCGGGTACCGGGACCCCCACCACGCCGGTACCACAGCTCCAGCCACGCAGCCCTGCCCGGGCACCACGACCCCACCCTGACAAAGGCCGAGGGGCCTGCGGGTGGCACCGGGGTCCCATCGGCCACAGCCGCGGGCCCAGGATCTCCTGGCTCACCTGCAAAAAAAAAAAGGGACAACCTGAGGCCAGGTTTGAGGTGGAACCATCTTCTCCACCTCGCGTGGACCTCAAAAAGTCCAAAAGACCTAAAAAAAAAAAGGGGAGGAACCTTCTTGTTTCATGGTGGGACCTCCAAAACATCAACCCTTGGATGTTCCTCACCCAAAACGGGTGAGGAACCTTCTTCTGCTCCATGGTGGGACCTCCAAGATCTCAACCTTTGGGTGAGGAACCTTCTGCTCCGTGGTGGGACCTCCAAAACCTCAACCCTTGGATGTTCCTCACCCAAAACGGGTGAGGAACCTTCTTCTGCTCCATGGTGGGACCTCCAAACCTCAACCTTTGGGTGAGGAACCTTCTTCTGCTCCATGGTTGGACCTCCAAAACCTCAACCCTTGGATGTTCCTCAGCCAAAATGGATGAGGAACCTTCTTCTGCTCCATGGTGGGACCTCCAAGACCTCAACCCTTCGACGTTACTCACCCTTTTGGAGGTCAACCCACCTTCTCCTCCTCCTTGGTGGGACCTCCACGACCTCAACCCTTTGAAGAACCCTCCGAGACATCTCCCCACCCCTCAGCGGCCGCCATCTTGGCGGCGTCCTCACCTTCTTGCTCTGCTGCTCCTTGGTGGACTGTTGACTGAGAAGACTCTCGATCTCCAAGTCCACGTCGGACGCTTGCTTCCGGGATTTCTTGGTCATCTCCTTCCCACCGAGGTCACCTCCTCCTCCTCCGCCGGCGGCAGCGGCCGTCGTCCCGCCGCCATCTTGTTCCGCCCTCCTCTTCCTCCCCGGCGTCTCTTTGACGGGAGGTCCTCCGCTCTCGGTCCCGGCCCCCGTCATGGCCGACAGCTTGGAGTGGTCGGCGTAGGTGACCAAGGTGGGTCGGGTGGGGTCGTCTTGGAGCAAACCTTTCCTGATCTCGATCAGCTCCTGGGCGGCGAACTTCTGGAGAAGGCTTTCCACCCCGCGTTGGGTGACGGGGGCCTCGGGCTGCAGAGTCCGACCGGAAAGCAAGATGGCCGACGGGGGTGGAGGCGGGGCAGAAGAACGAGAGGTCCTCAAAAGGGGGAGGGGGGGTCTAAGGAGGGGTTGGAGCATGGACCACTTGACACATTTCCAGTCATCCAGTGGTTGCTTCCACCATTGTGAGCATATGGCACTTCCCTGGCAGGTTTGTGGGAGTGCGATATAGTCAATCTGCTAGGCCTCTCCCTATTTATATTTCAGCCATTGTCCTCTCTAACACTGGGGCTTTATCAGCTTGGCTTGCTTAATCGCAGCACATTTTACATGCATGAATGACCTCTACAATAGTGTCCATGGTCAGGTCCACCCCTCTATCTCAAGCCCATCTATATGTCGCATCTTGTTCTTGATGACCCAAGGTGTCATGGGCTATAAATAATTCACCCTTACACTGCCAGGCCAAATGCACCTGAGCCACTCCAATCTTGGCAGCCTGATCTACCTGCTGGTTGTTTTGATATTCTTCAGTGGCATCCACATGACATACCTTTACCACCAGATTATCCACCCGAGCAGCTATATCTTGCCATAATGCAGCAGCCCAGATGAGTTTACCTTTACACTGCCAATTGCTCTGCTTCCACTGCTGTAAAACCCCCACAGGGCATTAGCCACTATCTATGAGTTGGTATAGAGATAGAGCATTGGCCGCTTTTCCCACTTAGGAATATCTAAAGCCAGTTGAATGGCTTTCACCTCTGCAAACTGACTCAATTCACCTTGTCCTTCAGCAGCTTTGGCAATGCACCATGTGGGGCTCCATACAGCAGCTTTCCACCATCGATGTTTTCCCACAATGCAACAGCACCCATCAGTGAACAGGGCTTATCACTTCTTGTCACCTAGTAGTTTGTTATATGGTGGGGTCTTCTCAGAGCTTGTCTTAACCTTCAAGTTCCATCTTACTTTCTTCTTCCTGATCCAGCTGAGTAGAGGGGAGTGATTGCAGGTACTGGTTATTGTCTTGCTGGGCTGGTTTTTTGTGTATGTCACAGTTTATGGTCAGGGCAGCCCCTTAGACCTATAACAGACGCTCTCTGTTAAACCCCCTCCCTCCCCAAAGGGGAAGAGAAAGGGAATAAGGGAGAGAGACTCAGTGATTAGAAAAGGAAGCTAGAACAGCTTTAATGAAAATGAAATTAATAATTATAAAAATGGAATATATACAAATATATACAAGACCAGTATCGTAAAACCAGATGTGGCTGAAGATTAGATTTATGTTGAGTCTCGGACTGATGCATCTACTGCAGGCAGTGCTGCACAAGCACTTGAGAAGATAGAGGTTTTGTAACTGAGGCTTATCTAGTGTCTGAGTTAAGTTGGCTTAGGATAGTTCATTTAATGCAACACAGGTCTCTCTCATGAAGCACTTATCCTCAGTGATGTCTCTAAGCATATCAAGAATAAGAGTCATTAGGAGCAGTCGACATGGTTTTACCAAGGGGAAGTCATGTTTGACCAAGCTGATAGCCCTTTATGAGGACATACATAACCAGGTGGATAGATGATGGTAGGGTAGTGGATGTGGTTTATCTTGATTTCAGTAAAGCGCTTGACACCGTCTGCCAGAGCATCCTCGCAGCTAAACCGAGGAAGTATGGTCTGGATGATTGGATAGTGAGGTGGATTGTGAACTGATGGAAAGACAGAAGTGAGAGAGTTGTGGTCAATGGGACAGAGGCTAGTTGGAGGCCTGTATCTAGTGGAGTCCATCAGGAGTCAGTACTGGGACCAGAACTATTTACTATATTCATCAACAACCTGGATGAGGGAATAGAGTGCACTGTCAGCAAGTTTGCTGATGAAACAAAACTGAGAGGAGTGGCTGACACACCAGAAGGTTGTGCTGCCATTCAGCAAGACCTAGACAGGCTGGAGAGTTGGTCAGGGAGAAATTTAATTAAATATAACAAGGGTAAGTGTAGATTCTTGCATCTGGGAAAGAACAACCCTATGTACCAGTATAGGTTGGGGATTGATCTGTTGGAGAGCAGTGTAGGAGAAAGGGACCTGGGGGTCCTGGTGGACAGCAGGATGACCATGAGCCAGTAGTGTGCCCTTATGGCCAAGAAGACCAATGGCATCCTGGAGTATATTAGAAGGAGTGTGGTTAGTAGGTCGAGAGAGGTTCTCCTCCCCTTCTACTCTGCCCTGCTGAGGATGCATCTGGAATATTATGTCCAGTTCTGGGCCCCTCAGTTTAAGCAGGTGTCCTGGTTTGGGTGAAAACGGAACTAATTCTGTTCAGTAATTTTACTTTTCAGCTCAGTTCTTTTAACTAACTGCACTTTCTGAAGTTAGCAGCCTGGAGATGACCCTGTAAAAGTAGCTAAAAGATTTGAATTGATTGTTAAAAATCAGGATCCAGATTGGGCAGATGTGGATCTAATGTCTGAGATGACAGAAACTGAAAAGCAATTAGTATTAAAAAGAGCTAGAACACATATACAAGCACAAGTGACAGCAGGAACACTTGGGGGAACTTGATGATCACTTCCCTTTGAGTGACCCCCACTGGGATCCAAATGTCTCTGCTGATTATTGGTTATTGATTAGATATAGAAATTGGGTAAAATTGAGGCTGGAAAATGCAGTCCCTAAGTCTATTAATTATTCGGCTTTATATGCTGTGAAGCAGGGACCAAAGGAGACCCCTACCAAATTTGTAGATAGGCTTAGAAATGCTATGAGAAGGTGCACAAATCTGGATCCTGCATCTGATGCTGGGCAACAGCAATTTGTGAATTTGGTTTTAGGACAGTCTACACCATACATTAGAAAGAAATTACAGAGGCTGAAGGAGCCAAATATTAGATATTTGGAAAAATTGTTAGAAGAAGCGTGGCGAGTTTTTCGTAACCGAGAAGATGTGGATAGACAGAGAATTTCTAAAGTCATTGACACAGCAACAATAGCAGCAGTGGAACCACAGAGGGGAAGTTTTAGAGGACAGGGGAGAGGAATCAGATGGGGAGGAGGGCATGGAGGATTTCAAAGCTTTTTGGGAAGGTATCAATGTGGTTATTGTGGAAAGGAAGGACATTGGAAAAATGAATGTCCACAGCTCCAGGGAAAGTCCCCAGCCTTAGTAGCTTCAATGGGAGAGGAAGATTGATGGGGAACTGGGGCATCTACCCTAGCAGATCCACTGGTTACAATAAAGCTAGGGGACAAGGAGAACGAGGTAGATATTTTGGTAGATACAGGGGCTTTTTTTTCTGTTTTAAATCAAGAATTAATACCTATAAGCAAAGATTCTATAAATGTAGTAAGTGCTACTGGACAGCCAGAAAGGGCTTTTTTTTTTTTTAAGCCTTTGAGATTCAAGCTAGGGAAAGCAATTGGGATCCAACAATTTCTATATTTGCCAAATTCTCCAAAATCTTTGTTAGGAAGAGATTTATTAGAAAGATTAGATGCTAATATTTCCCGTGGAGCTGTGGTGCTGAGGGCCATGGGTCAGTGGTGCCCTGGCAGTGCTGGGGGAATGGTTGGACTCCATGATCAGAAAGGTCTCTTCCAACCCAAATGATCCTATGAGATGGTCACCTGGGCTTGGCAGCCTGTCCTGCAGCTGGAGCAGCTCCCCAGCTCCCCAGCACGGCATGCCGTGTCTAATCCGACTAATGAATTCCATGGGAAGTCTTTCCTGCTGTAGCTGGTGAGGGTTACACCTTCATCTTCTCAAGTGGTTTTAATCCAGAGGGTGATACAATTGTCTTGAAATTACCAGGTGCCTTTCTTCGTGGGCTGGAATTCATCTCCATAAAATGAGGCATTTAGAAGTGTCTGCCCTGGGCCGGCTGTAGAGACTCAGGGGTGGGAGAGCATCCTCCTGCCATCAGACCTTGCTGCCCTCCCCACCAGGAGCCTCGCTGGCCAGGTCCACGGTCACAGAGAGGGGCTGGCAGCCCATCCCTGAGCTGGAGCACGAGGCGAGCAACCTGAGGGGAGCAGATATGATTCAGAGTCTCATTAATGGGCAGGAGGATTATGCAAACGAGCTGCGTTTGGCAGAGTTGGAGCAGCAGAGGCAAGAAGGATGCGAGGAACTGTTGGTGCCATCATAAATCAGCAGCAGTTTTATGGATTTATGGGCCCTGCATGAGCCAAAGCCTCTCAGAGCTCCTGGCTGCACATCATCCTGGTTGAAGCTCCTACCCCAGTAGGAGAAGCACCCCAAGATCACCTCCCCAGCAGGAACGCCTGCAGTACAGTCTGTCGATGCATCATCTGGGCTTGGCAGGGGCTGCTGAGCAGGGACCACCACCTCTGCCCATCTTGGTCTGCAGGAAAAGGTTTGTTAGAAGGGCTGAACAACCCGGGGTGGCTAATTCAGGATTTAATTAGCCTGGGCATCACCTCAAGAAGGAAGCCAGGACTGAAAGTGCAACAGTGGCTGACCTGCAACATTGCTTGGGCAGGAGAACATCATGGTGAGGGGTCTAGAGCACAGGTCTGGTGAGGAGAAGCCTGGGGACCCAGGACTGTTCAGCCTGGAGCAAAGGAGGCTGAGGGGAGACCTTCTGGCTCTGACAGCTCCTGACAGGTGACTCTATTTTAATTCTCTTCACTGGAATTTGTTAAGTAAACACCCTGAGAGTACAGCTATGGAAACAGAGGTGTACAGTCTCATGGCAAGTAGGAGGGTGCTTCGGCATTATTCCTTCCTGCAAGCTAAGGAGAGGGTATTTCTGACAGGCAGCTCAGGGAAATGTCACGTAAAGAGACCTTTTTGAGTTCCCTACAAATCTCGAAAGCTGAGGAGGGTGCAAATTCTTGCTGGAAAACACTGAATATCTGAATAGGACTTCAGAAAAACCATACAAATACCTTTGAAGCCCAGGTGTACAAAGTACGCTGACATCCTGCACATGACATATATTCCCTCTTCATTGCTCCTTCCTCATCTGGAATGACTGAAAAGGAATTGGCTTTAGAGTATATCTTACTTTGAGTTGGGTGTCCTAATGGACCATTCAATACATTGTAAATGTAACATTCAGAACATAGAAAATAACATTTCAGTAGTGTCAAACAAAGTACTTTTAACATTTGTCTTTAAAGAAATCTCCCATCAGTACCATATCCCTGTAAGAAATTTTTTTTCTTTTTAAAACCCTTTTCTGATGGAAATCTGCTGTACTGAAGAAAAGTGCACCTGTTTTACTCAACACATCACTAGTCTTCGATCAGGAAAGACCTGAGCTTGATTTTATGACCACTCTACATTTCTCTGTAACTGATGCTGTTAGGCCACCGCATTTGTATTTCATGGTCAGTTTGCAAGTGTTAATAAGATAAATGGCTGATGGTTTTATTTAGTATTATTAAATAGACTACAGTCTTTAAGAAAGTGCAGTAAAAAGAAACAGACTGATTTCTGAACTGTACTCTTTGAATCTTAGTTTACTAGAAGCAGAAAATAATATGGTGCAAATGTGTAAGGAAAACGTTAAATAAATTCTGATACCAAAATGCTTGCTGCTTCATTTTACAGAAGAACAAAAATCATATCTTCCTGGTTCCCAACGCTTATGGATGAAAGGTTGTAGTCTTTCTTTATTACGTAAATTATATGCTAGATAAACACGAAAGAATAAAAGACTAAAATTATTTCTCTCATCCAATTTGACAAATTGTCAACATGGAGTTGTTTTGCATTGTGTTTCCTATTCCCCACTTGTTGTCCTGAAATCCCCTTTACTTTAAATTATAAGCATTTGTGGGGGGGGGGGTTTCATTTTCCATTCTAAGGGGGGGTTCCTGCCTTCCTTAGCAGACACCTGTCTTTCAAACCAAGACAGATGTCATTTAAATCTATATATGTATTTAATATATCTTAGAATGTGTATTTGCAGCCTACATTGAAAAAATAAGAAAATTAAGCGACTTTATCTGCATATGTTACTATACCTTTAAATTGCCTTTTCTTAGTGATATTACAACATATGCAAGAAGGGAAGAAAGGGAAAACTAGTGTATTTCTGCATTATCTTCAAAAAAGAGCGTGAGTTTGCAGAAAATCAGCTATTAAAGAATAAAATATTTTTCTCCCACAATATCAGGGCGATGAACTACATATAATGTATAGAAATTTTTGTGTGGACATACACGGTGATTTTCTTAATTATTTTCATTCCTCCTAGCAGTGCAACATTTATTAATTGATTTGATGTTATGGTATATTTTTAGAAAAAATACAATATTCATGTTTTTGTAGCAATAGAAGGTCCGCACTTTTTTTTAACTGTATCCCACATACCATGTCATAAGAGAAACTTCTCTCCCTCTCTACATGGAAGATCTCCATGTATTTTTAGTCACTGTTACAAAAGTATTGGTTATAGCTTCACAATTGTACGAAAATTGCAATTCACCCCTAAATGACATTATAAAGGAAAAAAAGAATTAAAAACTATCGTCTTGAAAAATCCACTTATTTTAATTGGAGATCACAAACATTGATAGCATTTATTGAAACTACATGATATTTCCTTGTTCTCCTCAGTGGAGATATCAAGTTAATTTACTTTCTATTTCCATGTCTTAAGGTATATTTTAACCTTAACTGCTGATTTTCTGCATTTGCAGTATGGTATATGGTTTGGAGCATGTCTAATCCTTTATTCTGAAATAATGCAGAATTTACAACTTTGACTTTAGTGAAACACATTACTTCCCTGAATTTGGGAAACAAACTAATTGAATGATAGCTTGTCCTGGTTTGAGTGAGAACAGAACTAATTCTGTTCAGTAATTTTACTTTTCAGCTCAGTTCTTTTAATTAACTCCTGAACACAGCTCCCGTCTGCTGCGGGGCCCAGTCTGGGACTCCCCCGGTGCCTGCTCCACAGCATCAGTGGTGACAGTGATGTAATTACCATCAGAGGGGTTGGGTTCGATACTGGTCTTGTATATATTTGTATATATTCCATTTCTATTATTATTAATTTCCTTTTCATTAAAGCTGTTCTAGTTTCCTTTTCTAATCGTTAAGTTTCTCTCCCTTATTCCTTTCTCTTCCCCTTTGGGGGGGGGGGGGTCGCTAACAGAGAGCATCTGTTATAGGTCTAAGGGGCCTCCCTGACCATAAACCATGACAGGGTTGTTTAGCCTGGAGAAAAGGAGGATCAGACCTTATCACTCTCTACAACTACCTGAAAGGAGGTTGTAGCAAGGTGGGTGTTGGTCGTTTCTCCAATTAACAAGTGATAGGACGAGAGGAAATCAAGGATTAGAACAGGTTGTTCATGGAAGTGGTGGAGTCACCATGCCTAGAGATATGTAAAAGACATGTAGATGTGGTGCTTAGGGACATTGTCTAGTGGTGGACTTGGCAGTGTTAGGTTTATGGTTTGACTCAATGATCCTAAAGGTCTTTTCCAACCTAAATGATTCTATGATTCCCTATCCAGGTCAGAAACTGCCAGGCAATTCTTACAGCACAGCTTCTATAGTGATTAACATTCAGTACAGCAGCAGATCACTGATGTATTCTCTGTGCAATTTTTTGCTCAATAAGGAACTATCTGCACCCAGAGCAGAGCACATGGGTTAAAGCTAATAGTCTTTCTGGACATGTCACAGACTTCAGTTGTATTTGAACTGTTGAGTTACTGAAGTATTTCAAAATAAAAATACTATTTTTGTTTGTCCTTCCATGATCAGACTTACAGCATCATCTTGATAAATGATGATTCTATGATTCTGTCACTGCCTTTCAAGCACGATCCACAACCAGGTATTAGTGTTTTCATAGTTACTATGAGTCTTCCATGATGGTGCTTTGCACAGATTACTCTAGACAATGCATCTTTCTTTCTTTCTTTCTTTCTTTTTCTTTCTTTCTTTTCTTTCTTTCTTTCTTTCTTTCTTTCTTTCTTTCTTTCTTTCTTTCTTTCTTTCTTTCTTTTGTACCCCCCCCCCCCCCCCCCCAAGGAGCCCAGAATGGAGCTATCCCCTGCCAACCCCCCCCCCCCCCTTTTTTTTCTTTTTTTTTTTTTTTTTTTTTTTGACAGTGAACCGTCCGTGGCTTACAAGGGGAGGGGGCCCCCTCTCAGGTGATGCAGTTCTTTATCACCCCCCCACTGCTGCCGGAAGAGCCCGGCGCTTGGTGGGAGCTTGGAGCGGGAGCAGGGGCGGAGGAAGGGGTCATCCCGGAACCGACATCCTGGGAGACACAGACGGAAGCTCCCCGGAGGGGAGGGCTCGGAGTGGCGGGCGGCAACGGCGCCTTCCCCCTGCTCAGGTTACAGCTGCCCTGCGCAATCCAGCTGACTTCTGACAGCAAGTAAAGCACAAGCGTTGCAATTGGGGGCTCTGTCACCGTTCCCTGAACCGAGAGAGGCGGCACTGCTGCGCTCGAAAAAGGGGGAGACCTGCGGTGTTTGCGGTTGTTCGTGTTAATGCTCTGGGGGGCCAGGATGAGCGTGTCATCTTTCCGCGGAGGGCAGAAGACTACAGCCCAGTGTGGCCTCAAATCTCCTGCTGTGATGAAAGTACTAACGCCTTATGATGAAGATCAGCAGTGAAAGAGCTGAACATTTTTGTGGACGTTACCTGTATGCTTGTGCCTTGGTATTGGTTGTGGGGACACTTTCTGTATTAGGTATTGAGTGCACTATGGTATCTGCGTGAGACTGATCATGGCTAATGTGAGACTTTCTGGTCTGGCCCAAAGAGGAATCAAGGGATGATTGAAGGGCCTGCTGAAAGCAGGTGTATTGGTAATTACCATCGTTTGTGTTGTTCCATGTATGCTATCTTTGCTGCAAAGGGCCCTGCAGCAGGTAGTGAACATGAGCCCTTTAGGTAAAAATACAAGAAGGGGGAATCGTTGTGGGAGGCCTCGGCTTGTCCGAGGGGTTAGAATGAGAATTAGATGGCTAACCTTGAATAAACATCTGTGTACCCTTGAGGAGGCCAGAAAGGCCTGAGAAAAGAACCACCAGTTCACGAACAGGGAAAGCTTATCAATGTTATAACAGAAAGAAAGCAGCACCCAATTGTGGACAGGTGGTCTTTGATTGGGCCAGCAAACACCACTCAACACCAGTAACGCCGTTCAACACCAGTAACGCTGTGAGGCAAACACCACTCAACACCAGTAACGCCGTTCAACACCAGTAACGCTGTGAGGCAAACACCACTCAACACCAGTAACGCCGTTCAACACCAGTAACGCTGTGAGGCAAACACCACTCAACACCAGTAACACCGTTCAACACCAGTAACGCTGTGAGGCAAACACCACTCAACACCAGTAACGCCGTTCAACACCAGTAACGCTGCGAGGCAAACACCACTCAACACCAGTAACGCCGCTGGGAACCAGCTCTGCCACAGGGCCCCAGCCAACGCTGGTGCTTCCTGAGCAGCCGGAGCACGAGCTGCTGGGGTCCCCCTGCTGGGGTCTCCCTGCTGGGGTCCCTCTGCTGGGGTCCCCCGAGGGCCAGGTCAATCCCGGCTGGAACTGCCCCCAGCCCCGTCCCCCCCGCCAGCCGAGCCGCTGCAGCGAGGCCCAAGGCAAGGCCGGGCGAGCGGCTGCCGCCTCTCGCGAGACAGAGGCCGGGGCAGGGACTGAGCAAGGCGGTGGGTTCGGGTGGGGTGGGTTCGGGTGGGGTGGGTTCGGGTGGGTTTCCTCTGCCTCCCAGCCCTGAGTAACTCCAGCAGCTGCCTGTTTAGCCCAAACACACCCAAAGAGAGACGAACCAGAAGGGACGGCCTCGAAAAGCGAGCGGAGCCGCTTCCCAGCACCGACAGCTCCCCGGTATCCGCAGGGAAGGAAGCACCTCCAGCTCCCCCTTTCCCTTGTCCTCACCCCGGGGCTGCTGGGAGCTACTGGGAGCCACCGGAGCCGGATCCAGGGTGAGGGGGTCGTCCCACCCCAGCACCCGACCAGAGGCTAAAAACACCCGGGGAGCGGCCGCCGCTTCCGCCCCTGCGCGGAAATTCCCCGGGGCCCCGCAGGGTGCTCGGGGGTTCGGGGTTCGGGGACACTGGGGCTCTTCCCAGCAGCTCCCACAGCCCCGCTGGGCTGGGCTCCACACCCCCAGCCCCCCCAAGCCACCCCGGGGGGTCGCTGGGGCAGAAGCCTGCAGCAAACCCGCACATCCCCTTCCCCCCCCACAGACCTTAGAGCTGTGCCTTTTCTATGCGTGCTCCAGGTTGGGTCTCACCAGAGTGGAGCAGAGGGGCAGAATCCCCTCCCTCGCCCTGCTGGCCACGCTGCTCTTGATGCAGCCCAGGACACGATTGGCCCTCTGAGCTGCGAGAGCAACTGCTGGCTCATGGGGAGCTTCTCATCCACCAGCACTCCCAGGTCCTTTTCCTCACGGCTGCTCTCCAGCCAGTCACTGCCCAGTCTATACTGGTGCTTGGGATTGCCCCGACCCAGATGGAGGACATTTGGCCTTGTTGACCTTCCTGAGGCTGGCATGGGGAGGCTCCTCTTAGTGATTGAGTTACCGCGTCTCCGCCGACGCGCGGCACCCGTCCGCCTGCCATCCCGAGCCAGGGTGAAAGAAGATGTTTGCCTCCATCTCTATAGGAGGGGTGGAAAGTACCCTGTCTTATCTTGCCTTCACACGGGGTATCTGTTGTTGCTGCTGCCAACGGGCGACGTCTCGCGTCCCGAAAAGTCTGTCCCACCTGAAGCCTCGTGCAGCTTCCGGATCAGGGGATGCTTCAGAGGAAGCAGAAAGCTGGGTTTGATTGGAGTGAGATGTAGGAGAGGAAATTCTCGCCGTGAGCGAGGGAAGAGCTTTTCCCCGAGCCGTGGCAAAGTAGGGTTTGGGGGTTTCCGTGTGCGTGTTAAATGAGTTGTGGTAATCGTTAAGATGATAATCAGCCTAGGCCTTGGTTTGTTTTCTTGGCAAACCCACGGTGGTAATTCTCTCTAGGCAGAATTTTATACAATCACAGACTGGTTTGGGTTGGAAGGGACCTTCAAGATCATCTCATCAACCCCCTGCCATGGGCAGGGACACCTCCCACTAGAGCAGGTTCCTCAAATCCTCATCCAGCCTGGGCTTCAACACTTCCAGAGGTGAGGCATCCACAGCTTCTCTGGGCATGCCAAAAAAGGATGGTATCAAATCGATCCTGAAGACAAATGAATCTTCTCTCCCAGAGGCCAACGTGACCGGTGAACGTGATGGAAAGAGCTGAATCTCTTCTGTGGGATACCCAGAATGCTTCTGTGGGCTGCCCAGAGAGGTTGTGGAGTCTCCTTCTCTGGAGACATTCCAAACCCACCTGGATCTGTTCCTGTGTGACCTGTTAACATGCTTTAACTTTCTGTCAGCCCTGAATTGGTCAGGCAGTTGGACTAGATGATCATAACTTTTTTTAAGGGCATTTTATAAATAAGGAAATCATGTGACTTAGAGGAACATAGAGGAATTTAGTAGATAAGGAAAAAATATTAATGCTGTAGTTAGTCTAAACTTGTTTCAGAGTTGTCAGGTTAGCTCTTCTAGTGAAATAAAAATCATGAAGCAAAGATGTACAAGAAGGTTAAAAGAAAACATAATGAATGGAAACAGCAGTATAGAACTAAATGAAAAAAAGATGTAACTGGACAGAGATGTCATTTGCCGTCTACGGAAGTATGAGTGAAAAACATGAGAATAAAGTACAGTGGGAGGAAAACAGAATCGTTGGAGTTGGAAGAGACCTCTAGAGATCATCTAGTCAACCCCCCCCCACTGAAGTAGGTTTGCCTAGAGCACATTACCCAGGATTGCATCCGCGTGGGTTTTGAAAGTCTTCAGAGAAGGAGACTCCACGATATCCCTGGGCAGCCCATTCCAGTGCTCCATCACCCTCACAGCAAAGAAGTTTTTCTTCATATTTAGACAGAACTTCCCGTGTTCCAGCTTGTGCCCGTTGCCCTTTGTCCTGTCGCTGGGCACCACTAAAAAGAGTCCAGCTCCATCTTCCCTGCACCCACCCTTTAGATATTTATAGACATTGATAAGGTATCCTCTCAGTCTTCTCCAGGCTAAATAGTCCCAGTGCTCTCCACCTTTCTTCCAGTCTCCCAATCATCTTTGTTGCCCTCTGCTGCACTATCTCCAGTAGTTCCCTGTCTCTCTTGAACTGGGGCAGAATACAGGGGAGGATGACCTCCCATGACCTACTGGCCACACTCTTCTTAATGCACTCCAGAATACCATCGGCCTTCTTGGCCACAAGGGCACATTGCACGTATCTAGACTAGCTAGACACGGCCATGGGTGTTGTATCCCAGCAGTTGTGGGGCAGCGTGCTGACATTTTTGAGAACCAGATGGTTTTCACCCAAGGGTGAAAAATATACACTCAACCCCCTCTCTGAAATGCTTATACACCAGAGCAGGCAGCATGGGGAATAAGCAGGAGGAACTGGAGATCTGTGTTCGAGGGAGGAATAAAGAAGAGCCTCCCACCAGTCCTGTGATCTCTGACTCATCGCAACTCTGCATTTTGAGACAAAAGGCGAAAAGTACACTGCGAGGAAGACTGGGGCCTTCCTCCCGAAGACCACAGCCCACGACCACCAGACAGCAGCGCGCAAGTGCCAAAGGGAGGAGACCTATGATAATGAGTTCCTGGACCTGATTATAATAATCCAAACCCATATAATGAATATGTAGTTAACGTTGTTGAATATGCATGATTTAGTGTAACAAATGCCTGCTTGCTTGACATCTCGGTGTGCGTGTTGGTGGAGCACAGACTCCCCGCGCACCCAGCGTTGCTTGCTCATTCCCCACCACTAATAAATTTTCACGTTCTTGATTTAAAGACAATCTTGGTCTCATTTATAACACCCTGAAGTTGCTCAGACCCAGCAAACACAAAATGGCCACACAAAACTGGAACAAGGTATTGCAATCAAGAATAGTATGTCACACCTGAGTCAATGGGTAATGCCTGCCCAAAGAGAGTAAAGAGCCCTCCATGCTTCACCACCAAAGAAAAATTGAATATGCATAGCTACATCACAGAAAGTATTTATTCTTTGGCTGAAAGTCTCAAATGTAAGTATATTGCATGTTTTTTAAATGCCAAGGTGCATCACTGCTTTCCACAAGCAAGAGAGCTGTGAATTATTACATTTTTTTCTTAACACCTTGGTACTGGGCAGTACCACAGACACACAGTGTGGGTTAGTATCTGTGGGCCGTAGATGGACCAGGATAGTAATAGAGCTTACAAACGATGTCCTGCCCGCTTGCTTTGCCCGGAAAAACACAGGTATCAATTTGACAACAGATGAGGCACAGTAGTGCTCCCTGGGCAGCAAGAGAGAATCCGAACAGCGGGTGCGCGGCTGGGAGGGCATGGCCTGTCGGTTTATTAGCATATGTAAATAAGCTGCATCCTGCCGCCCAATCAGGAAATAAGAGGGGAGCGCAGTGACCATTGGTGGGCTGGTTATGGTGAGATGGTGTGTTCTTAGCTTCTGATAAGGGTCTCGAGCTGTACCTCGTTCGCCAGGTGGTTGCCTCGGCGACGCAGCGAGTGACGCGGCGCGAGTTGATCATACTGGTTTCACCCCAATCCATGCTGGTTTCACCCATTCTAAACTGGTTTCACCCCAATCCATACTGGTTTCACCCAAGCCCATACTGGTTTGACCCATTGTAAACCAGTTTAGCCCCAACTCATACTGGTTTGATCCAAGCCCATACTGGTTTGATCCATTTGCAACTGGTTTCAGCCCAACTCATACTGGTTTCACCCAAACCTGTACTGGTTTGACCCCCATCCATACTGGTTTAGCCCCAGTCTATACTGGTTTCACCCCAATCTCTACTGGTTTAGCCCCAATCCATACTGGTTTCACCCATTCTATACTGGTTTCCCCCCAACCCATACTGGTTTACGCTCCAGCTCATACTGGTTTAGCCTGTTTGAAACCAGTTTAACCCAAATCCTCACTGGTTTCACCCCAATCCAAACTGGTTTCTCCCCCATCCATACTGGTTTAGCCCCAGTCTATACTGGTTTCACCCCCAATCTCTACTGGTTTCGCCCCAATCCATACTGGTTTCTCCCCAATCCATACTGGTTTTGCCCCAATCCATGCTGGTTTCACCCATTCTAAACTGGTTTCACCCAATCTGTACTGGTTTTGCCCCAATCCATACTGGTTTCACCCATTTTAAACTGGTATCACCCCAATCCATGCTGGTTTCACCCGTATCCATACTGGTTTCACCCATTCTATACTGGTTTCCCCCCAACCCATACTGGTTTCGCTCCAGTTCATACTGGTTTAGCCTGTTTGAAACCAGTTTAACCCAAATCCTCACTGGTTTCACCCCAATCCAAACTGGTTTCGCCTGTTCTAAACTGGTTTCACCCCCATCCATACTGGTTTAGCCCCAGTCTATACTGGTTTAGCCCCAGTCTATACTGGCTTCACCCCAATCCATACTGGTTTCACTGTTGCAAACCGGTTTTGCCCCAATCCATACTGGTTTCACCCATTCTAAACTGATTTCACCCCAATCCAAACTGGTTTGACCCCCATCCATACTGGTTTAGTCCCAATCTATACTGGTTTCACCCCAATCCATACTGGTTTCACCCAAACCCATACTGGTTTTGCCCCAATCCATACTGGTTTCACCCATTCTAAACTGGTTTCACCCCAATCTGGTCTCCTGCCTCCTCTACTTGATTTTTTACTCAAAGGAATGCACCTGTCTTGAGCTTGGAGGAAGTGATGTTTGAATATCAACCAGCTCTCTTGGGCCCCCTTACCTTCCAGAGTCTTAGCCCAAGGGATTCCTCCAAGTAGGTCTTTGAAGAGGACAAAGTTAGCCCTCCTGAAGTCCAGGGTTGTGATCTTACTTACTGCCCTGTTTCTTCCTTGTATGATACTAAACTCTACTACATTGTGATCACTACTGCCAAGGCTGTACCCAACCTTCACATCCCCTACCAGACCTTCTTTGTTCATTAATACAAGGTCCAGCAGTACTCCCTCCCTCGTTGGCACTTCCAAACACCTGTGTCAGGAAGTTATCATTGATGCATTGCAAGACCCTTCTGGACTGAGTATGCCTCGCTGTGTAGCCTTTCCAACAAATACAAGGGTGACTGAACTCACCCATGATCACCAGGGCATGTGATCCTGAGGCTACTTCCAGCTGCCTGTAGAGGGTCTCGTCAACATCCTCTTCCTGGTTTGGTGGTCTGTAGTAGACACCCACAACAGTTTCACCTATATTAGCATGCCCCTTAACTCTCACCCATAAGCTTTCAACTCATTCTTCACCCCCCTCGGGAAGAGCTCACTGCATTCCAGTTGCTCACACACATAAAGAGCAACTCCACCACCTTGCCTTGCTGGTCTATCTTTCCTAAAAAGTACATAACTGTCCATGACAACATTCCAGTCATGTGAGCTATCCTACCATGTCTCAGTAATTGCAATGAGATCATGGCCCTGCGACTGAACATAGATCTCCAATTCCTCCTACTTATTCCCCATGCTGTGTGCATTGGTGTATAAGCATTTCAGAGAGGGGGTTGACTGTATAGTTTTTGCCCCTGGGGGGCAGAAGACCTTCTGGTTCTCCAAAATGTCAGCACACTGCCCCACAAGTGCTGGTATATGACACCCAAGGCCATGTCTAGCTAGTCTGGATATATGCCCCTCCACCTTCATATCTAGTTTAAAGCCCTGTCAGTCAGCCCTGCAATCTCTTGTGCAACAACTCTCTTCCCCCTTTGAGAAAGGTGTTTCCCATTAGGTGTCAGCAAACCTGGTGCTGAAGGCCACCGGCCATGAACAAAATCCTTGTTGGTGCTGTGGAGATGGCATTAGAGAGCCGGTGGCCGGCCGGACAGCAAGGGTGGGCCATCAGCTGGCCTCACTTGTGGCGGTTGAGCCAGCGGAGATAGTTTGCCCTGGCTCTCTTCCATCTCTGCTTTGCTAGTAGTCTGGAGGAAAGCCTTGGCAGCATGGAGTGGTGCCCAGGCACCCTTCCTGCAGGAGGGTCGACCTCCATTGGCTCTGTCCCATCTGCAGGAGGGTCGACCTCCATTGGCTCTGTCCCATCTGCGGGAGGGTCGACCTCCATTAGTTCCGTCCCATCTGCGGGAGGGTCGACCTTCATTGGTTCCACACCATTGGAGGTGCCTTCATCCCCAGCCCACCTTCTCTTCACGAGCTCTGGTTGCTCTGGCAGTCGCCGACGCAGACGTGGGAAACCAGGCTCTTCGCCGCTCAGGAACCTCTTGCTGCTAGGCCTGGTAGCGTTCGAGCAGTCTTGCAGTGGCTGGCACAGAGGTGGGCAGCCAGTCTCTTCATCTTGGCTGCTCAGGCGTCTCTTCCTTCCAGCCATGGTGGCGCTTGAGAGCCAGGCCGCTCAGCGCCTGAGGACACAGGGCTGGGTGAGGCAGCTTGGAACTGGGAGACCGCTGTGATGTCAATGCCAATCGCCCCCTGGGGCTGTGCTGGCAGGTGGGCGGGGCCTCGGCCTTGAAGGGACCCTACTGTGGAAGGAAGACGAGGGTCAGAGGGCCCGAGGGTCCCTTCCTGGGAATCACTCCCCTGTGTCCATTGCTAATGGAGGGGCAGTTCAGGCAGCGGGTCTGAAATGCGGGCAAAGATTTTTCTGAGGAGGTCCAGAATTGGTTGGACTCCTGCCACCCACCTTCTGGGGCATCTGAATGGCTGAGAGATTGTTCAAAATCGACATGAGTCAGATGGGGACTTTTCACTGACTTTGGTAGAAATTGGATCAGGACTAATGTGAGCAGGTCCTTACAGAGCAAAGCAAGGATTGCTCAGCTGACATCCCCTGGCATGAGCGCATGGTTATTTCAGACAAAGTCAATCTGTTGTTTCCACTCCTGAGCATTTATTTGATTCAGGGTGGGAAAATGAGGTTTGGGTCCAATAAAGTTAGAACATGATTGCAACTCATATTGAGTCCTGATCATTGTTCCCAGGCCTTTTCCCGACAGTACAAAGAATAGAAAAAGCATGGTTATGACATGTTGACAATCCTCAACTGTTTGGCCTATTTAAGCAATTATGGTTATCAATTACTAACTGCCAATATGATTTTTATGTGCTACATATCCGCAGCCATACCAACTTGCCTGGGTTTATCACAGAAGGGAATGCCCGAGCAGACCATCTTGCAGCGCCAGTCTGTTCTATACTGCTTCCTGGCCTAGTGGAACAGGATCAGTTGTCGCATGCATTTTTTCACCAGTCAGCAAAAACTCTGCGATGGCAATTCAAAATCCCCTGGACAACCGCGCAAACTATCCTCAGCACCTGCCCTGACTGCCAGTCTTTTGCCCCGATGTGACAGACTGGGGTAAACCCCCGTGGCCTTTGTGTGCTCCAGGTGTGGCAATGCGACATTACGCATGTAGCAGAGTTCGGCCGACAAAAACATGTCCATGTATCTGTTGACACGTTTTCCGGGGTGGTTTGGGCCACCGCAGAAACAGGAGAAAAGGCCAGAGATGTCATACGCCATTTAATTGGAGTGTTCACAGCTTTGGGTATTCCAAAAACTATAAAACTGACAATGGCCCGGGCTATGTGAGCCACCAGGCACAGTCCTTTTTGCAGTCATGGGGGATCACTCACATTACTGGCATTCCCCATAAGGACAGGCCATTGTGGAACGAACGCATCAAACACTCAAACATATGCTAGAAAAACAAAAAGGGGGAATGACAGGGGAATGTCCTCAGAATAGGTTATGGAAGGCACTTTATGTTTTAAATTTTTTGAATGTGAAAGAGAGTGATAACATGTCTGACACAAGGCTGCCAATATTTAAACATTTTTTGTCCCTTGGCTCCACAGATATGAATGATGCTACAAAGGGCCAGGTGAAATTATGGACAAAATCCCTGCAAACAGGTAAATGGGAAGGTCTGCATAAGTTGCTAACATGGGGTCGAGGCAATGCTTGTGTGGTGGGTTTACCCTGGCTGGGCACCAGGTGCCCACCAAGCCCTTCTATCACTCCCCCCCCAACCTCCGTCAGCACTTTTGCTATAGTGTGATTATTTTACTAGACATTTTAAACATGTGAGACCATAAAGATTGTCTAGGTGCCCCTGCTCTGGCAGGGGGGTTGGACTAGATGATCTTCTAGGTCCCTTCCAACCCCTAACATTCTATGATTCTATGATTAGTTTTCCAAATTCTGCAAAGAGGTTTATGTCTTCTAAAATGTGCGGCATGACCATAAATTCCTAATGGTCTGTGGAAAAATCACAATTTAAAGGCAACTTTCTAATCACAGGGAAAAAGAGTCTAACCTGTGATTTTATTTCAGGGGTCTTAAGAATTAAAGCAGTCAGGGGAGATTCTAGTGTTTGTCTCCATTTGTGTGATTATGATGAAGTTAATTTCTGAAAGGGAAGCATGTTAATGAAGTTTTGCATTCTGCTGAGCAGAAGTTTCGTTGCAAGCCTTTAACTCGGTGTGTGGACCACATTCCATCTGGAAAGGTGTGAACTGGAAGCGCTGCCACTTGGTTGACAAGAAGCGCCCAGTTAATGGTGAGGCTCTTGCTCAGGGGCTGTGTAGATTTCAGAGGTTTCAGTGGCAAGATCAGGCAAGAAAATGAACTTGGAGACTCTTTTCCCTTTTCCTCACTGCCTGCAGCACAAACCAGCCTCTCCTGTTCTGTGCAGGGGACCGTTGTCTAGCAGCCTGTTCACGTTCAAGACGAGTGGTAAGCATTGTCCTGTGTTGATGTGAGTTGTAAGTCTGCCAATTTCTGTTTTTTTTTCTATGTGTAAATTTCTGATTTTTAATTCTAATGAGTGAGACATTTTTACTGCGTTTCCTCAGTAATGCATGTTTCTGAGTTGTTCTACTGTCTCATGACATGGCTTAGTGTATTGTTCAGATTAACACTGTGATCACAGAATCATTCAGGTTGGAAAAGACCCTTGGGATCATCGTGTCCAACCATTAACCCTACTTGCAAGGTCACCCCTAGACCATATCTCCCAACACCACATCCAAGTGATGCTTAAACACATCCAGGGATGGTGACTCAACCACCTCCCTGGGCAGCCTGTTCCAATATCCCACCACTTTTTCCATGAAGAACTTCTTCCTAGCGTCTAGTCTAAATCTACGTTGTTTAAGCTTGAAGCCTACTAAAACCTTGCTATGCAAACCCAATATACTGTGGGGTGGAAACAAGGACTTGGCCTTTAAAGTCTCATTTATATAAAAGTGAGGTGGGGCTAATTCAAAATTTAGGACAGTAATTTATAAAATCCACACAACACGACTGGCTTGTGGTGCTTACTACCATAGAATATTATCAAGCTCATAAAACCTGCATCTTTAAAAGAACTTTTAGGAGTAGGAGAAACCTTAATGTTTAAGGATTTTACTTAGGAGAAGAACTTCAATGTGGAAGACTCAATGTCATACTGTCCTCAGAAGCATCTGGTAGTGGTGACTGTTAGGGGCTACTTTCATGCTGACAGTAAAGGACCTCAGTCTGATCTAGTGTTGCACTGTGTCTATATTTATGTATGTTCTATATTACAGTTCTCATAAGGCTAAAGCAACTTCTTTTCACACATATCTTACTGGACAGCTCAATTGCTTCATAGGACAAGAGGAAATGGCCTCAAGTTAAATTTTTATTACATATTTTTAATAATTTCCTGCTAATATCTCAAAACCATTAAAAAGCCTCTTCCTTCAGCAAAAGTTGTGCCATTCAGTATCTATCTGTAGTTGATGCCATTCAAAAAATAGGTAAACTGAAGAAGAGATATAATATTTAAAAACTATATTTTAAAAAAAATTCAAATTTCTCTTTAAAAGCAATTGTACTCTACACAGTACCTCTTGTGAAATATGATTCCAAAATGAGTTTATACATCCAAGTGAAGATCAGATCAGTGAGAGAAGAGCTTCAAATGGCACAGAGCAAAGAAAAATAAAATAAAGTTGCAGATCGGAAAAAAATGTTAGTTTCAATATAGATCTATTCTGTACCTTTAAATAAATTAACAATTAACCAAGTAAGCTTTCTCACAATTATTTTTTCTAAATTCTCAAATGCATGTATTTATTCTAGCTTACCTATGCTATTTTCATAAAGAATTAAAAACCTTAAAATATAAATATTTGGAAAAAGTCACTACTTTTCAGTAATTGCGGGAGAACATCACGGACAAACACACACAGACCAATATGATCAGGTGAATGCCCCTTTATTATAACACAAGTGTTGCTTATATACTTTCTAGCCTTATACCTTCTATGAGGTTGTGACTGACTGGATAGATGCAGGGAGAGCAGTGGATGGTGTCTCCCTTGACCTTAGCAAGGCTTGTGACACTGTCTCCCATGAGATCTTCATGAGCAAGCTCAGGAATTGTGGGATAGAAGAATGGACAGTGAATGGATTCAGAACTGGCTACACAATAGAGCTCAAAGAGTGGTGATCAGTGGTGCAGAGTCCAGCTGGAGACCTGGAACTGGTGGAGTCCCCCCGGAATCAGTGCTGGCTCCAGTCCTATTCAACATCTTTATCAATGACCTTGATGACAGGACAGAGTGTCTGCTCAGCAAGTTGGCTGATGACACAAAACTGGGAGGATTGGCTGATTCACCTGAAGGCTGTGTGGCCATTCAGCAAGAGTTGGACAGACTGGAGAGCTGGACAAAGAGGAACCCAGTGAGGTTTAACAAGAGCAAGTACAGATTCCTGCACCTGGGAAGGAATAATAAAGTGCACCAGTACAGGTTAGGAGATGATCTGCGAGCTCCGTGGAGAAGGACCTTGGAGTCCTGATAGACAACAAGTTCTCCATGGGACAACACTGTGCCCTGGTTGCCAAGAAAGCCAATGGTCTCCTGGGGTGCATTAAGAAGAGAGTGTCCAGCAGATCGAGGGATGTTCTCCTCCCCCTCTACTCTGCCCTAGTGAGACCTCATCTGGAGTATTGCGTCCATTTCTGGGCTCCCCAGTTTGAGAGAGAGATCTACTGGAGAGAGTCTAGTGGTGGCTATAAGGATGACTAAGGGTCTGGAACAGCTGCCTTACGAGGAAAGGCTGAGAGCCCTGGGGCTTTTTAGTTTGGAGAGGAGAAGAGTGAGAGGGGATCTATTTAATGCTTATAAATAAATGAGGGCTTGGTTTCAATAAAGCAGGGACAACCTCTTTTCACTCATGCATTGTGAGAGGGTGAGGAGCAATGTATTCAAGCTTGAGTACAGGAAATTCCACCTCAACATGAAAAAACACCACACAGATCAGGAGATATTCCAGAACACCTCAAGGACCATCATGTTCCTCTGAACCAGAAAAATGGCATCTCAGGGGTCATGGTGTATCAGTGCTTGTGTTCAGGGATCTGGTCAAAACACCCATCTCCAGGGGCAGGGGGGGAGCCCGCACGCCGGGTGGGGGCCACGGGGACACACACACCCCCCCCCCCTGCACGCCTCGCTGCGGGGACACGGGGGGACGCAGTGACACAGTGGGGACACACACACACACACACACCCTGCACACCCTGCGATGGGGACATGGGGGACGCAGTGACACACGGGGGGACACAGGGACACACACACACCCCCTGCACACCCCGCTGCGGGGACACGGGGGACGCAGTGACACACGGGGGGACACAGGGACACACACACCCTGCCATGGGGACATGGGGGGCATGGTGACACACTGGGGGGACACAGGGACACACACAGACACACCCTTGCACACCCCGCTGTGGGGACGAGGGGGGATGCGGTGACACACTGGGGGGACATGGGGACACACAGACACACACACACACCCCCTGCACACCCCACTGTGGGGACACGGGGGGACGCAGTGACACAGTGGGGGGACACAGGGACACACACACACACAACCCCTGCACACCCCGCCATGGGGACACAGGGGGACATGGTGACACACAGGGGGACACAGGGGGGACACACAGACACACACACACCCTGCACACCCTGCCGTGGGGACACAGGGGGCATGGTGACACACAGGCGGACATGGGGGGGACATGGACACATGGACACACACCCCCCACACACACACACACCCTCTCTGCACACCCCGCTGTGGGGACACAGGGACCACTGGGACCATCCTGACCCCCCCCAGAGACATGGGGACCATCAGCACCCCACCAACCCCTCACAAGGACCATCCTGTCCCCACCATGAGCACACAGAGGTGCCCGTGTCGTCCCCCCCAGGGTGACCTCAGGGTGCCCACGTCCCCCGCTAACCCCTTGAGATGCCCTCAAGGCGCCCAGGTCCCTCCCGGGACACCCTCCAGGTGCCCGTGTCCCCGGCACCAACCCCCTTGGGACGACCCCGAGGCGCCCAGGTCCCCCTCGGGGTGACCCCAGGGTGCCCGCGCCGTCCCCGCGCCGTGCCGGTCGGGCGAAAAGGAACTTTCTATTAATAATAAATGCAAGCCATCAAATCTGATCAAGTAACTATGGAGGCTGCAATGTTTACAGCTCACCTCCCGCGCCCCCCTGCCCCGCTCTCCGCAGGGAAAGGATCTCCCCCCTCCCTTCCTCCCTCCCCCCCAGCACTCGCTCGGGGCTTTCCTGACATTTATTTTGAATGGATTTCAAAGCCTTTTCTTGGGGAGGATTTGTGCGGCCCGTGGCACAGCAGCCCCCCGAGCCCCCCACCCTGGGGAAGGGCTGTGGGGATGGGGCCCCTGGCCCAAGACACAGCCAGGATGGATCCCACCCCCCGGAATCCGGACCAGGAGTGTTGGTGGGACAGGATCCTCCATTTATGGACCCCCAGTTGCTGCCTTGATGGTGGACTGGGGATGACATCCCCGTCCTGCATCCCAACGCGTTCCCTGGGAGGAGCTGGGCACCCCGGGGCTCCCACCCTGCCCCACAGCTGGCACCCGCCGTGCCCACTGCCCACTGGATGCTACTGGGTGCCCCAGGACGCTGTGGGATGTGCTGGGATACTAGGGGATGCTGCTTGATGCTGCTGGATGTTGTGGGATGCTGGGGGACATTGTGGGATGTTGTTGGATGACATGGGATGTCATGGGATGCTATGGGAAGCTGTGGGATGCTGTGGGATGTCATGAGATGCCGCGGGATGTCATGGGAAGCTGTGGGATCTCATGGAAAGCTGTGGGATGCTGTGGGATGTCATAGAAAGCTGTGGGATGCTATGGGATGTCCTGGAAGACTGTGGGATGCTGTGGGATCTTGTGGGATGTTGCAGGATGCTGTGGGATGTGATGGGAGGCTACAGGATGCTGTGGGATGCTGCAGGACGCCATGGAAGACTATGCGATGCTGCAGGATATTCTGGGATGCTGCAGGATCCCATGGGCCAAGCGGGTGGGAGGGCAGCGGGCAAAGCCTCTCCGGGCAGCGGCAGCGGCTGGCCCTGGGCAGGGATCCAGCTGAAAATCCCCAGGGAGCTGGGGTTCGGCCCCAGCGAGGGCAGCTGGTGCTGCCAGCCCGATGTGGGAGACACAGAGTCGGGCACCACAGCCAGGGACAGGGTGGGGGTATGGGCAGGGATTGGGCAGAGATTGGGGCAGGGATGCGGGCAGGGATGCAAGCAGGGATAGGGGCCGGGATAGGGGCAGGGATGCAGGCAGGGATAGGGGCAGGGAGGGTGCTCAGAGCCCCGGCCAACCTCCCCTGCAATGGTGCCAGGGATGGGGCAGCCACCACCTCTCAGGGCAACCTCAGCCAGGGTCTCATCACACTCAATATTTATGAGCAGCAGCTTCAGAACACTCCAGGGAGATCCTTCCTCCTCCACAGTCAGGCTGCCCTGTCCCTGCCCCAGTCCCATCCTGCCAGGCTCGGGGATGCTGTGGCAAATCTGGGGCTGAGTAGTGGAAATCTTGCCGGTTGCTACTGCAGGAGGAAGAAAACTGAGTCCCATCACTCAGTGAGGGGTCTCAGAAGGGATAGAGAAGAACTTGAAGAGCATCTCCCACATTCCAATGCTTCGTACCCCCCCTCCTGAAGCACACAAAGTTTTTAATACTTTGATGCCTACGTATATACGCACAGATGCTGTTATTTTTACAGTGCTTGATGTAGATGGTTGAGCTCCCAACTAGAAACATTATACCCACAGTGAAATAGTACAAACCCAGTTTAAAATGCCATTTTCCTAGAGAGGGTCACGAAATAACCGCGTGGCTTTAGAATACATCTTCTAAACTCTTAATTAACCTTGGAGTAGTCTGGGAAAGGGCAGTTCCCTGATTTCCCCTCCCCTCTGTGGCTGGGACCATGCCCGGATCACCAGCCTTGCCACCAGTTTTAGCACAGGCGTAGGCAGGCCCTCGCCGAGGAGATGACACGGTGACCACGGCGAAGGCAGGCGGAAAATTCTCAGCCAGTTGGAAAAAGGCAGGGGAGAGATTTCACACGCTGCCTGTGTCTTTGTCTTGTCACTCCAGCCCACCGCTCTGGAAGGGAGCGCGGCGTCAAGCACAATGACAGACGCTGGGGAGCCATCCAGCACCCGACGCCTCCCCGGAGCCGCATGCTGCCGCTGCCGCTGCCAGCACCCCGGGCTCCGCAGCCTCTGCTCTGCTCTGCTCTGCTCTGCTCTGCTCTGCTCTGCTCTGCAGGCGGCACTGCAAACGGACCCGCTCAGGGCACGGAACGTAGGAAATGGGGAGCGCGGGGTGCGGAGAAGGGCACTGCCTGGGCCCAGGGGACTCGCTGTGGCTGATTCCCCAGCCGACAGCACTGGGTGCTTTAACACCGGAGCGTTCCCCCAGAAGGTCTCCCCAGAGCCTTCTCCTCTGCAGGCTGAACCCCCCCAGCTCTCCCAGCCTGGCCTCCCAGCAGCGGATTCCAGCTCCCTGATGTCCCCTTTCTGTAGGGCAGCTTCCACTCTGGCTGTAACATTAATTTTGCTTTTTTTTTAAATTTCTTTAAATAATTTATTTTCTGTTCTTCTCTCTTTTTTTTTTTTTTCCTCCCCTGAGCTAACAATGACTTCAGCTGTTTGTTTAAGAAGTTCACAACCCCACAAAAAAAAACCACAACAAAACCAACAACTTTACAGCAACCGAAAGGAAGTTTGCAACAAGGCCTTTTGCTTTGGAGCCTGTAGCATTGATCTGCTGGGCTTCTGCTTTATGGTCCCATCAAAGAAAAATTACAGTGAAAAGCAAGAAGCAAGTCAACACTCCGGTGTCAATAAAGATGAATCCGGGGGGAGGGAGGGTTTATCCTTCCTCCAACCCTGCCACTGGATCACGGGATGGGGCGAGCAGACCCGTCACCCACTCGGTGGAAAGGAGGGAATGGGACAGCAAGACGGGGAAGGAAACGTAGGTTTGAGGAAGCTGGAGAAGAAGGAACCCTTTCACTAGGAGGAAATCACTCAACCTGGTCTTGAACAGTGCCAGCACCCTCTTTTCGGGCTGGAGTTGCCCTAAAAAATGGGGTGCTTGGCTGTAAAGCAAAGCCTCTAAGTCTGGACTTAAGAGTTGAGCTGTGTTTGGTTGGGGCTTGTCGTGGGAGCTGGACAAATTCTTGAGGGTCTTTCTGGTGTTGGAGGGTTTTCACCGCTTCTGGCCATGCTGAAGTAGTCGGGAGTCCATGGGTCCGTCAGACCTGGAACCAAAAGGATGGTGCCAAAATGTGGACAGAAGTTCCCTGAGCAGACGTGGGTTCCAGAGATGAGTTTTTATCTGCTCTGGAAAACCCCCCTTCTCTGAAATTACTTCTGCATGAAATTTATCCCTTTTAAAATTATTATTATTAATCTTAAATGTTATGTTCTGATTTTTTTCCGTTTTTTCCTTGTTTTCCCTTTTTTTTTCTTTTTTTTCCTTATTTTATTTTTATTTTTCTTCTTTTTTTTCCTATCTCTGTTCGATTTTTTTCTGGCCTGATCACCTGGTTGTCCTGCATGTGCTGCATAATAGAACCCAGGATGATCTGCTCCATCAGCTTTCCTGGTACAAAAGTCAAACTGACAGGCCTCTTATTCCCCAGATCATCCTTTGTCCCTTCTTATATATGGGTGTCATGTTGGCTGACTTCCAATCTGCTGGCAGCTCCGCAGTCAGCCAGGACTGCTGATAAATGATGGACAGTGGCCTGGTGAGCACCCCTGTCAGTTCTCTCAGCACTCTAGGATGTAACCCATCTGTCCCCATAGATTTATTCACATTGATATTGAGAAGCATGTCATGGACCAACTCCTCCTGAATTGAGGGGGGGGCATTGTGTTCCTGGCCCCTGTCTCTTGGCCTGGGGGAGTGACTTTCCCTGGTGCAAGTGTTTCCATTACTAAAGACTGAGGCAAGGAAGGCATAAAGTGCCTCAGCCTTCTCCTTGTCTTTTATTACCATATTTCCTTCTGAATCTCTTAGGGGATGGAGGCCGTCCCTGGCCTTTCTTTTATTATTAATGTATTTATAACAATTTTTCTTATTTTTCTTCATCTCTAAAGCCAGATTAACGTCTAGTTCAGCATTCAACCTTCTAATTATTTCTCTGGATGACCTGACAGCATTCTTATTATGAGTCATCTGCCCCTTCTTCCAGAGGCCATAAACCCTCCTTTTTTCGCTGTTTTTATTCCAAGCTTCTCTACTCAGCCAGGCTGGTCTTCATCACCGCCGACTTGTCTTGTGCCATATGGGGATGGCCTGCTCCTGCGCCTTCAAGACCTCCTTCCTAAAAAATGTCCAGCTTTCCTGGACTTCTACATCCCTCAAAAGTGACTTCCCAGGGACTCTATCAAGTAACCTCTGAAATAAGTCAAAGTCTGTCCTTTGAAAGTCCAGAGTGTCAGTATTGCTGCCCTCCCTCCTAACATGTCTAAGAACAGAGAACTTAATAATTTCATGGTCACTATTCCCTAGAGGGCTTCCAACTACCACATCCTCCACCAGTCCTTCTCTGCTTGAATATAAGAGGTCCATCAGGGCACCTTCCCTGGTCAGTTCACTTACCAACTGTGTGAGGAAGTTGTCCCCTACACATTCTAGGAACCTCCTGGATTGGGACTTTGTGCCCCTGCTCCCCACCTTGTGGCCTTTTAACTTGGGAGGTGTGGGGAGAGAGGTTGCCAGTGACAACCAAAGAAAAAAAAATAGTTGAGAACCTCAGCCTTCTCCTCATCTCTTGTTACTAGCTTGCCATTCTTGCTCATCAGGGGGATATGTTTTCTTTAATCTTCATTTTCTCATTGAGGTACCTGCAGAAGCCCTTCTTGTTATTCTTCGCATCTCTTGCCAAGTTCAGCTCCAGCCATGCTCTGGCCTTCCTGACCTCATCCATACACAATCAGGCAGCATCTCTGTACTCTTCCCAAGATACCTGTCCCTGCTTCCACTGCCTGTGCAGTTCCTTCTTGCCTTTTAATTTGACCAGTAGGTCTCGACTCAGCCATGCTGGTCTCTTCCCTTCCTTGCTTGATTTCTTACACCTGGGGATCAAGAGCTCTTGCGCTCTATGAAAAGTATCTTTAAAGATCCACCAGCTCTGTTTTGCTCCTTTGTCCCTGAGGACCATTTCCCAGGGGGTCCTATTGACTAACTCCTTGGGGAGATGGAAGTTTGATTTCTTGAAATTCAGAGTCCTAATTATGCTCCTTGTCTGACTCGTGTCCCTTAGGACTGTGAACTTTACCCGTGCATGATCACTGCAGCCCAGGCTGCCTCCAATCTTGACATACCTGGTGAGCTTGCTTGCATTGGTGACCAACAGATCCAGTATTGCATCCCCTCGGGTAGGGCTGTCTATTTGTTGTCCTAAGAAGTTATCCTCAAGGCACTCCAGAAGCCTCCTTGATTGCTTACAGCTTGCTGTGCTACTTTTCCAGCAAATGTCGGGGTGGTTGAAGTCCCCCAGCAGGACGAGAGACTGTGAGCATGATGCCCCCTGTAGCTGGAGTAAGAATGCTTCATCAGTAGAATCCCCTTGATTGGGCAGACTGTAGTAGACTCTGACCACAAGGTTCCCCTTGTCTCCTTCATCTCTAATTCCTGCCCATAAGCTTTTGACTTGCTCGTGGCTATTCTTTAGGGACATTGCTTCACACTCTAACCATTTCTTACCATAGAGGGCAACATCTCCACCCCTCCTTCCTCTCCTGTCCCTTCTGAACAGCTTGTAGCCATCGATAGTGACCAATCGCCTTATGGGGCTAGGGTACATAAAATGGGGTTCTAAATTAATAAAGTTGCTTCTTTTGCCTTCTCTTGCTGAATTTGTGTGTTGCTGCATCTCTCCACTCCTGGTATTAACAGTGATATGTAAGCACTGCTCAGCAACAACTAAAACATCTGTGTGTTATCAATGTTCTTCTCATCCTAAATCCAAAACACAGCACTGTACCAGCTACTAGGAAGAAAATTGACTATATTTCAGCCAAAACCAGGGCAATATCCACCCCTTTTTCTATACCATCTACATCATGATCAGGTCTCACACTTTCTGATATATTTCCAGTTAATCACCATTACTCTATGAGCCTTTAAAATGTCCATTTAAATGTGCCTTTATGCTTGTTAACATATCTCTTTACAAAGTCTGTTGAGTTCATTTAGTCCATGACTTTGGGCTCCATCTGTCATAACAGTTTTTCTGTGCAGGAGGGGCAGTGTGAAGTCTGCTCACTTGGCGGAGCAGGATTAGGCTTTGGTGTGCATGATATTGGATGAAGAAGGAGGATTGTATGTAGTGTTGGATTTTTGCATGCTGAAGTCAGTTGTGGTTCCATCACTACTGCACTTGGTTTTATCTAAGTTCATTCTTCATTAATCAGGGTGATTCTTACTGTAATACCATTGATTTAGCATGTAACAATTATAGTAATGATGACAGAGTGGCAGGGTTATATAGAAATTAATATCATACAATTTAATTCATTGGTTATTCTCACCTAAAATCAAATCTCCTTGAGGAACACATCAGACTTCCCTATCCTTCCACATCACCCACCAACTGCACCCAGGTTCTTGAGTGCAAGTGATCCTGCAGATGGGTTTGCCTTGGCCTGAGGCAGGAGTGATCCAGACTGCCTTCCCTAACATGATGGAGGGCAGATTTTGGCCTCTTTAGGAGCCTGGTTGATAGAGTCCTCCTTGGGAGGCCATCCTGAATGGCAAAGGAGTCCAAGAAGGCTGAACATTCCTCAAGAAGGTGAAAGCAGGAGACAGGATGTCTGGTAGCATCTTACTAATCTTTGAATAAGTAACAACAATAGATGGGTAGTTGTATAGTTGGGACATACTGTGAAATTCATAACCTAGTAAGCGCCTCAGCCTTCTCCTTGTCTTTTACTGCCATATTTCTTTCTGAATCTAGTAGGGGATGGAAGCTCTCCTTGGCCTTTCTTTTATTATTAATGTATTTACAGAAATTTTTCTTATTGCTCTTCACCTCTAATTATTTCTCTGCATGACCTGACAACATTCTTATGTTCATAATGAGTCATTTGCCCCTTCTTCCAGAGGCCATAAACCCTTCTTTTTTCCCTGATTTTAATCCAAACCTCCCTATTCAGCCAGGCCGGTCTTCTTCACTGCTGACTTGTCTTGTGGCACATGGTGATGACCGGCTCCTGAGCCTTCAAGACCTCCTTCCTAAAAAATGTCCAGCCCTTCTGGACTCATACATCCCTCAAAACTGACTCCCAAGGGACTCTATGAAGTAACCTCTGAAACAAGTCAATATCTGCCCTTTGAAAATCCAGAGTGTCAGTATTGCTGCCCCTCTTCCTAATATCTCTGAGAACAGAGAACTTAATAATTTCATGGTCACTATTCCCTAGACAGCCTCCAACTGCCACATCTTCCACCAGTCCTTCTCTGTTTGCAAACAAGAGATCCAGCAGGGCAGCTTCCCTGGCCAATTCACTTACCAACTGTGTGAAGAAGTTGTCCCCCACACATTCTAGGAACCTCCTGGATTGTTCCCTCTCTTCTGTGTTGTATTTCCAGCAGATACCTGGGAAGTTGAAGTCCTCCATAAGAACAACAGCAAGTGACCTTGAGATTTCTCCTAAGTGCTTATAGAATATTTTATCTACCTCTTTGCTCTGTGTGGGAGGTCTACAGCAGACACCCACAGCAATATCAGCTATATTGGCATTGCCCATTAACCTGATCAAAACACACTCACAGTACCACAGAATCACAGAATCACAGAATCATTTAGGTTGGAAAAGACCCTTGGGATCATGTCCAACCATTAACCTTACTCTACAAGTTCACCTCTAGACCATATCCCCCAACACCACATCTAAGCGATGCTTAAACACATCCAGGGATGGTGATTCAACCACCTCCCTGGACAGCCCATTCCAATATCTCACCACTCTTTCCATGAAGAATTTTTTCCTAGTGTCTAGTCTAAAGCTACCTTGTTTCAGCTTGCAGTATAAATTCCTGGTGCAAGCCAATTTTTAGCACTGTCTGGGCTAGTGCAGGGCTAGTGCAGCAGTCGCACAACACCCTCGATGATGGTGCCTTTTGGAATCGGGTACTGCTTTGGTAAAATAGGAAGGATTTCCACACCTGCTTCCCATACTTTCTGGGAATCCTTGGTCACCTCATACCTATTCCTAGAGTCAATTTCTTCAGCAGGAACACTCAAATGTTACCACTTCTGAGGAGTGGGCAACACCAGGCTGGCCTGCTGCACTGTTTGTGATTGGTATCGCTGTCATGCTGCAGCTTTAGCACCAATACCTGTTAGACTATTTCATGTTTCTTCTTTTCTCCTTCTGCCAGCATGGGCTGGCTGATGAATGAGAGCAAGGTTCTCTGGAACTGTATAGCTTTCCCCAGTTCAGTAATTTGAAAAGCACTTGAAGTTTTACTTCCCCAGAAGTATAAACCCACACAGCTTCCGTAACTGCCCAGCAGCATGGCATACCCCTAATGCATATCAAGAATCAGTATAAATATGGACAGTCCTTCCTTTGCCCAGCTGACAGGCCTTTGATAATGCAACTAATCTGCCACTCGTGCACTCAGCTTCAGACTGAGTGGTGAAGTCTCCTCTGCTCTTTTCACTGTGGTTATTGAATAACCCATAATACAGTTGCCATTCAGATAATAGGAGGACCAGTCTACAAAATAGTTCCAGGTTGGGATCTAAAAATGGCACATCTGTCAGGTAGTTTGACATCAGCTGGATGCCAGGTGCCCACCCAGCTGCTCTACCACTCCCCCTGACACGCAGAAAAACTCTACAACCCGTGGAAGGTTCTAAAGCAGGTATGTTTATTGCGGCACTGGGTGCAAGGGGGTTGCTCCTCCTATCTTGCACACCGAGCTGTCAAGCAAGCAGGTATTTATTACACTAAATCATGCATATTCAGAGTCAGCTACATATTCATTATATGGGGTTGGATTATTCTAATCAGTTCCAGGAACTCATTATCATAGGTCTCCTCCCATTGGCGCTTGCGCACTGCCATCTGGTGGTCGTGGGCCGGGGTCTTCGGGAGGAAGGCTCTCAGTCTTCCTCGCAATGTACTTTTCACCTTTGATTCAGGGGGGTGGGGGGAGTGATAGAAGGGCTTGGTGGGCACCTGGTGCCCAGCCAGGGTAAACCTAGCACAGGGGGCTAAGTTAATTCCACACTTTTTCTGGCACTCTGGATGTTGTTGTAAAGCAAGGAACATTTCGGCATAAATTACCTCATCCCATTTTTCTTCCTTCCTCAGAAATAGCATCAATTGTAGCAATGTATTATAATTCAAAGTTCCATTTAGTGTCCATTTTTCACCATCTTCCAATTTATAAAGCGGCCACCAATGATTACAATATTTTATCAAATCTGTTCTCTTTGCGACCCTGCCTAGAGGTCCAGCAATTTGTTTCCAATGTAGTAAAATGCACCCTAAAGGAGACTTTTTCAAAATTTCCCCTCTGGTAGATGTTCATGTACCAATTTCTAAAGGCAAGGTATAGTACACACAGGAATAAACCACTTAAAACAACATTGTAAAAGTCCAAGCAAAATAATCAACAAACAAAAACTCACAACAATTAACACAATCACATTCACACTCAACATGCGTCTGGACCATGGTCCTTACCCCGTCCAAACAGGGAGACTTACCCCTGCTAGTGGGGTTCCTTCCCCTTCTTATTCAAATGGGGTACTTTCCCTTTTCCCAGGATTTTAGCCCGATCCTGCGTGGTTTTCGCCACATCTGATGGGCAAGCTACCATACTAAACAAGAAAGAATGCCTTAAATACTTACAAGAAATGATTTTTGATCCAGGCTCTTTGGTCCGGGGATCAGGGTCCTCCCGAGAATTCCTCGGTGCCGGCTGAGGTTCCCCGATCCCAGGATCCATTGAGGCTCAGGAGCGAAGTCCCATCTGGGTCGCCAAATTCTTACCGTAAATTCAGCAAATCAAAAACTTTCAAGACTCAATTTGGAGTTTTTAGAAAGCAGGAATTCTTTACTGCAGCACTGGGTGCACAGGGGATCGCTCCACCTTGTGTGCGCACCCGTTAGACTTGTAGCCTGAGTTATATATTAGTTACTTGTACATATGCATTAGACATCCAAGAAATGATTTACATATCCAGGTAATTTCCAAGAACTCATTAATGTATGTAAATGTCCCTTGCACATGCATCATGATGTCTCCTGGTGGTCGTCGGGGAAAACACACCTTGCTGTACTGCAGCTTCTGCTGATGGAGTTGTATATGCTGCGCTATTATCACAAAGTAGATCCCATCCTCAGCTGTATAAGATGGCATTTTGTCAGAGGCACAAATAGGAACTTCCCTGGAACAGGCACCAATCAGACTCTAGGAATTCTGCATTCAATTTGCATCACCTAGAACAATGAAAAATGTCTTTGACAGGGGACTCGATATTTTTTTCAGCTCTGATGTGGTTGCCCTGGATTCACCCAAAGCAGTTGATGCAGCTAATAAATGTAGAAAATTATCAGAAATTAAACTTTCAGACAGCTTTGCCCTGATATTTACTGTCTGAAAAAGTCTTCCTTCTCAGCAGCTGGAACTCAATTCTAATTTTAAACTGAATTGCAAATCCAGATAACTAACCAGCTCCAAGACAAATCTTGCAAGGGGCATTTATGAATCAGTAGTTGTAAGGACTCTCAGGAATTCATTTATACTTTCATAAACTCCCTGGTATCAAGCTATAGACCTGGGGGTTAAATCCTCAGTTGCTATTTAGTTTCAATAAAAAGAGGGTGTTCACCTTATTTGCACCAAAGATGAAAGTAAATGCAGGGTTTGTCTGTCTCAAGTTTTCATTTTGAAGGTGTGCTCCTCCTTTCCTTTGCAGACAGAAGGGAAACTGCATCCCTGTGATGCTCTGGAGAGAAAGCCACAGCAGCTGACATTCACAGATGATGACTCTAAAAAGGAAAGGGAAAAACAAGTAGCATTTCAGAAAATAGAGATAATGCACTCAAAGGACAGCATTTACAGATTTTCCAGGGAACTATGGAACTAATTCACTCAGTAAAACCCTATCTGTTCCCATTTTAAAGCAGACAAACTAAATTTTCAGTCACAAAATTAATTTGCATTGCAACAAATCCACTGGGGAAAGAAATGCAAAATCTAACCTGTTTGGATAGTTTTTGTCAGTTCTTGTATTGCCACAGAATCACAGAACATTAGGGGTTGGAAGGGACCTCAAAAGATCATCTAGTCCAACCCCCCTGCTAGAACAGGATCACCTAGATCAGGCCACAGAGGAACAGATCCAGGCAGGTTTTGAATGTCTCCAGAGAAGGAGACTCCACAAAAAGAAGAAGAAAGTAGAAGATAACCAGGATGAGGGGTGGTGATGGAGGCGGTGTAGGATAGCCAATGATTTATTAGCTTAGGATGTGTGAACAGTGTGTGTTTAGAGTAGTTAACCAATAGCTGTTAATGGTAGTGTGTATATGGGAAGAGAAATCGTATATAACCCTGGCGAAAATGTGAATAAAGTGCCCTCAACTTTGATCATATTGGTCCGTGTTGAGTTCATTTCCCGCATATATCCTGTTGCATGGCTACCTGTGTATTGCAATTACTTGAGAAAAATCACCTGGGTCATTCTATCATTTGTGTGAAATAAACCTGCTTTCAAACACTTGAGAGCAAGGGGAGGAGGTCAAGTGAAACTCAAATTTTGAATCACTGTGTGCTTTTTTTTTTGTGTCTTTAAATATAACATTTTTCAGCTGTATTGTAAGCCCAGGGGGATAATTTGGTAAAGGAAAAAGCATATTTCTTGAGTTTCTAGCTATAGATTCTCTAGCTTTGTGCTGAAGCATTTGTACACATGTAACATCCATTTGTGTTGTTCTGTCCGCACTCACCACATTTTAATATTATTTGCTATTACTGTAATGAGAGCTTAGTCTTTCTCCCCACTTCTTTGCTAGCTTTTCCTGCATGTTAGTTAAGTTGAATGATGCAAATAGGTTTCCTGATTTTTATGTTGTTCTCATGAACCAGCACTGGGTGGCAATGTTTACATTGCACAGTGTTTCAGAAGAGTACTAACAAAAAATAATTTCTGTTGGAATTTTACATACAAAAAGCCATAGGCAATTTTCCAAACTTGTCATATTCTAGAACCTGAATATAAGGGCAGGTTTGACTCCCTGGCATTTCTATATCTGTTTTGCCAAGAGAATTGGTGGTTGTGTGGAGACGGCATTGAATTGGGCACCACAAATTACTTTATCTTTGGAGTGTGATGCAGTGAAAAACTCAATAACTGAAGTTACTCAGTAGGCATTCTTTATTTTGTGGCGCTGGACGCACAGGGGATCACTCCTCCAAATGTGTGTCCCGATGCAAGCTGGGTACACAGTTTATATGCAGGCTAAGCATACATATTAATTATATTTCTTAGAAAGGGCAGTCTTATGCTAATGATTGCAATTATGGCAGTCCGATATTACAGAATATGGAGAATTTGGCCGTCTAAAGTATGTCCATGTTACAATAGATACTTATTCACAAGCAGTGTGGGCCACAGCTATGACATCGACAAATGCTGCCTCAGTCATACATCATTGGCGGGCATGCTTTGCTATCCTGGGTGTTCCTCAGTCAATCAAAATGGACAATGGGTCTGGATATATAGCTAGCAAGACTCAATCATTTCTGCAAATGTGGGGAGTCAGGCATGTCATTGGCGTGCCAGGGAATTCTACCGGACAAGCAATCACTGAACGTACACACAAAACTTTAAAGGCCATGATGAATAAACAAAAAACAGGGGAAGTAGGATTATCACCAGGAGCAAGGGTGGAGAAGGCTGTTTATGTACTAAATTATCTGTCTTTAGCAGAAAAAAAGGAATACCCACTGATCATGAAGCATATCTGGGGTTGGGCTGGAGAGCAAGTGTGGGGAATAAAACCGAAAGTGTTATGGAAAGATGTAACAGAAAACTGTTGGAAAGGACTGGTGGAGTTAATAATGTGGGGCCGAGGGTACGCTTGTGTTTCCACAGATAGAGGACCATGATGGATACCAGCAAAATGGGTCCGACCAACGATAAATAAGACGCAAGAAGAGCACAACAGTGATGTCGTCGACGTCGTCAGCAATGAGGAAGATCAGAACCTAAATGAGGACGGTGAAGAGTCTAAGTAACATAGTAAGAAAATAGTAACGAATAGTGTAACATAATAAAATAATAGTAAAAGAAGTCTTGAATAAGTGTAATAGAATAGTATTCAAAATAGTATAATTATAACTAGTCGTAGTAAGAATAGCATAGTCATAACTGATTTAGAATAGGGATAGTGAGTATGAGGAAACAAAGTGCATTGAGGATAATCGTAGCTATAATAGTTAAGGATGTTATAGGTTTAGGAATAGAACCATATCATGTAGCAACTATACCTGCAAGAACAAGGGCACATCATATGAAATAAAAAAAAAGGGGAATTGTAGAGATTGATAAGAGTAGGACAGAAATAGTTGTTAGCTAGAAGTAGTTATGCTAAGGCCTGCAAGGCCGAAAAACAACCGACACTGCCCCGACCTTGAGGAGGCTGGCTGGGGCTCTGAGCAACCTGCTCTGGTGGGAGGTGTCCCTGCCCATGGCAGGGGGTTGGCACTGGATGAGCTTTCAGGTCCCTCCCAAGCCAACCCATTCCATGCCTGTGAAACTGAGGCAGGCTGTGCCGGTGCCGTGACGATGGGCGGTGTAGAAGGTGTCCTGGCCGGGGTCGGGTGAAGCGTTTCATCGGGGTGTGCAGAAGGCACCGTGTGCTTGAGGCCAGCAGCTCAGCGGTCCCGACGCCGCTCTGAAGGCTAAAGCATTCCACAGCCATTGCTCGGTGAATAAAGGAAGCAGCTGCTCGTAAGCTGTGCGGTGGCCGGGCGGTCCCGGTGCAGCTGGGTGACCCTCTGCCCGTTGCTCTCGCAGAAGGACGTTCCGGACGGGCTGAAGGAGCTGTCGGACGGCTCCGAGGAGAGCAGCGACGCCCACTCCGACTCCCCGAGCTCCGAGCACAGCAGCAGCAGCAGCAGCAGCGAGGGCTGCGGTACCAAGGACGGCAAGAAGAGCAGGTGGAAAAGGAAAGGTAATTTCTCAATTCTCCTTCCCTGCGGGGCGAGGGTTCTAACGGGGTGTTCCTTTCCCCGGTGTTCAGGCTCGAGCCACCGCGCTCTGTGCTGCCCTGCTTTGGACTCCCTGCCTTCCTGAAGCAGCGATAGTCAGGGATCCAGTGCTGCTGAATATTAAATCGTTTACCATCTCAGCTGCCTCTGTGAAGTGCTGGGTTTAGCTCCGCTGGGTACCTGGGAGGGTTTCAGTTACACTCTGTTTGAGATTGACGGGTGGGAATGGCCATTACGCTTCAGAACTGGCATGTCCTGTGCATGCCTGAACCGTGCTGGCCTCTGGCTTTACCTTCTGACAACCCAGCAGCTTTCTGCTTATTCCTTTCCATCATATTCCGCCAGTCTTTGCACTTTTGACTGTGGATGCGTGAACACTGAGTCAGTGTTTGCAACATCTAGAGCACAAGGGTGGTGAGGAGCGGCTGAGGGCCCTGGGCTTGTTGAGCCTGGAGCAGAGGAGGCTGAGGGGAGACTTTCTGGCTCTGGCAGCTCCTGACAGGAGGGTGGAGCCAGGGGGGTCGGGCTCTGCTCCCAAGGAACAAGCCCCAGCACTCCAGCTCCCAGTACTGCAGCGTGAGGGCTGAATGGGGAAAAGCAGCTCAGCCAGACCCACTACAATCATGTTTGTCAATTCCTAAGTGTGCACTGAGGCAGCCAAAAAGAAATGAAGCAGGTACGGTTCTATTAATAGGGAGAGGAATAAAATACAGCTCAGTAATAATTGACAATTGGTCTCTTGCCAGTTATTGCAACACAATCATAGAATCATAGAATGGTAGGGGTTGGAAGGGACCTCTAGAGATCAAGTCCAACCCCCCTGCCAAAACAGGATCACCTAGGGCAAACCACACAGGAACATATCCAGGAGGGTTTTGAAAATCTCTAGAGGAGACTCCACAAACTCTTTGGGCAGCCTGTTCCAGTGCTCCGTCACCCTCACAGTAAAGATGTGGAGATACTATCAAATAAAGAGCAATATTTCATGACCACGAAGAGTGAGGCAGCGGCAAAGGTTAGCTCTGTGGCTGTGCACTAGTTTGAGGACAGGGAGTTCCCAGAGCCAGGAAAGCCTGAGGAAAAGCAGAGACCCGCCAGGAGGCAGCAACTCTCATGTGCGAGGCTGAGGTGGCAGGGAGTGTTGCCGGGACAACTGCGGGAGATTTAAACGCGGCAAAAACAGAAACCACAAAGAGCAGAGCACCGGCTTTCACAGAGGAACGAGTGCAGAGAGCTGCGAGCAGAGCGCATGGGAAGGAACAGCGGCTCTGCCAGCTCGACAGGGGAGCCCTACTAGCGGTTGTCACCCTCTTGGAAAAAATTCAGATATGGTCTCCACCCGGCAGAAGGTCACGTGCTCAATGCTTGCCAAGGTGGATGTGTGAACTCAGATGGATCTCCCACGGAAACACGCAGCCAGCCCAGGTCACAGGCTATAAGGAGTGTCACAGCCTTGCACTGGCAACAAGTGGCAGTGATGAGAGCTGCTGTGATGTGAGCATGACGAGGCGATCGATAATGGACTCCAACACAACTCTATGAGAATTACAACTGAAGACCTTTATTCACAAAAGCGGCTGCAATATATACAGTTCAAGCTCCTGATCACGCACCCCAAGCTCAGCTGATTGGTTACATTTGTTTTTCCACATACTGTTCACGTGCCTTAAGCTAATACATAAGTTTCCCTGTCAATGCCCCCAGCCATGTCACCCTCTCGGCTTCTCCCATGAGAGATGACAAGCCCTTCTAGATCTCTCCTTCCTCCCTCGGGCTCCCATGAGTTAGGGAACTCCCATCCACGTCAAAAAAAAAAAAAAGAAGAAAAAGTAGAAAAAGAAAAAAATTAGAAAAAGTAGAAAAAAAAGGTGGAAAAAGAAAAATTGCCCTAAGAAAGGGAATAAGCAACTGCCTACTCAGGATTGTCCGTGCTGTGGAAAAGGGCGACACTGGGCTAATGAGTGCCAATCTAAATTTAACACTCAGGGCCAATCATTGTCGGGAAACTTTCGGCAGGGGATGAGATTGCGAGCCTCGCGGAATCAAAAAAATGCAACTCAAAGCGCATGGTCTACAGCCTCACCCCACGAACCGCTGGAAGTGCCGGCCTGAACCTGGCCTCCTGAGAAGCAGTATCCCTTACCTCTACTGAGGTTACCCTTGTTCCGAGAGGGGTGTGGGGCCCTTTACTCCCTGATATGCATGCATTATTAATTGGCAGGTCTTCAACGACAAAATTGGGACTTTTTGTTCTTCCTGGAGTTATGGATTCAGATTTTGAGGGGGATATTCAAATTATGATTTGGACTCCTGTTCCCCCCTGTTTTATCCCACAAGGCCAAAGTTCAGCCCAGCTGGTTCCTTTATATAATGTCACCCCTTGCAGCTCAGGTCATTGGGGAAGCAGAGGCTTTGGAAGCACGGGAGGACCGGCAGTTTTTTGGCCTGAGATCATCACGGCACAGCAACCTCACATGACATGTACCATAGTATATCGGCTTAGTGGACACAGGCACCGATGTTTCCTTTATAAAACATACTGCGTGGCCTTTAGAGTGGCCCACTGTTAACCCTGCATCCACTATCATGGGGGTGGGAGGATTACAACGCCCAAGACAGAGTTCTATGAGGGACAGTTAGTTGTATAGTATAGATCCTGAAAGCAGGAGACGGGATGTCTGGTAGTGTCTTACTAATCTTTGAATAAACAACAACAATAGATGGGTAGTTGTATAGCAGGGACATACTGTGAAACTCATAACCTTGTGGATAGTGTCTATGTCTAGGAACAGGACAACAAGGTGTCTTGACCCATCTCCGTTGTAATCTCACAGGGCCTGGCTGTGGAATCTTCACTCCATCCCCTGTGCTGCTTGCAGGCATTGTTGCCTAGGGAACTGCTGTGAAATGGATTCCTGGCATACCAGTTTCACACTAACCATGAAAGTTTCTCTGCTGTTATGCCTTTCCTTATGTGTGAACGATGCTGCAGCCTTAGTATGATTTTAGTTTTTAAGTCACCTCCAGTCATTATTCCACACATGTGATTAAATGTTCCTAATGCCTTAGCAGCAGCCACCCAGGAGCAAAGAAGGAAGCAAACATTGTTTCAGCCTGACTCCATAGCTCTATATCCTCATTGCAGTCACTTGCCAGTGAGGCGGCTGCGTGCCGTCTCTGGTGCCGAGCCAGGTGGCTTTGATCAAGAACCATCTGCGGTGTGGATATCATCATGGAAAGACGCCCAAACGTACATGGACCGCCCACCGGTTTCGCAGGGATGCCCTGCCATGCCCTGTCACGACAAATTAAAAAGATGACAGCAGGGAGTTTTCGAGGCCAAGCAGTTCCTGGGGCAGGGTCTGTCACATTCCTTCCCATCTGTTGACACCAAACCGAGCTGTTTCCCCAAATCCCTTCTGGGCTGACGTCAGTGTACCCCGTCATGTTATATAATGGGGTCGTGTGCCTTTCACCACCCCCTTTTGCTAGCATTAACATAAAAGCACAAGCAGGCAGGCAATGTCCCCAAAATGTCCAGCTCCTCTACTGGGGAGCCGAATGGCAGTTTATCATCCCAAATGTTGTACTCATCTGTGCAGTTCTTCATGGACCTTGCACATTTACTCTTCGCTAGTCGCATCTTCACCTGCTGCACTATCAAGCTGGCCTCTGTGTCATTGAGAGGAGCCCCAAACAAACAGGTTTGAAATGGAGACAGGGGCCGTGCCAAAGAGACACAGAACCCTGTCTGATTCAGCTGGCGTGGCAGGGTCACCCAGATGTTTTGATGCCTCCACGTCGCAGGGATGTCCTCAACCCATAGCATCAACCCACTGTTTGCAGGCAGTTTTGGCTAGAGAACTGCTGTGAAATGGATTCCTGGCATACCAGTTGCACTCTGCCCTGAAAGTTTCTCAGCTGTTATACCTTTCCTTGACAGCGTCATTCCATTCCCCACCCCGTGACATGAGTTCATCACTTGGGTGAGTCTGCATCGTTCTCCAAGTCCTGTCTGTGATTTGTTTGTCCATTGTCCTGTAAGAAAACACAGGGCTTGCCTCAGTTTAGAAACCGGGCTTCAAGGTTAGACTATACACCAAGCGCTAATATGGTGGGTTTTCCCATTCTAATGGGAAATTGGCACAATGCCAATGAAGGGTAGCTTCACTATTACGGGTTGCTCCACGTGTGTCCATAGTGGGGACTGGTCTCTTTTGTCATCCTGTACTGAGTCAATGCCTGGTAATTGTTCTGTTGGGCAAAATGCTCAAATTTTGGAGTTTCCATAGCTTCCCCAGCAGTTGTTGATAATAAAGACTGTCTGTGGTAACCATATGCCACAGTTGTACTGTGAGGCATTAGTATGTCTTTTAATTAGACCATTAATTCAATCAACTACACCGTTGGCCCAAGGGTAGTATGGTGTGTGAAACACCCATTTGATACCCTCCTCTCGGGCCCAGTCTTGCACCACTGTGGCCGTAAAATGTGATCCATTATCATTTTGAATACACTCGGGAGCAGGTAGAATGCTAAACCATTTCATTGGGGCTTGAACTGTCTGATCACCAGTGGCAGCACTAGTAGCTGTAGCCATAGTCAGTCCTGAAACCACTTCTACTGAAATATCTTCACATGTTCTCATGGACACTGGCTATCCCCAAGACTGACACTCATAATAGAGATCTGTTTTCCCTGAATGGCGTTGCTTAATGCACAGCCACTCAACCAACTGTTCCAAATCTTCACCCTCTGTATTTACCGCCTTAATTTGTGCTAGCTGATCTACCTGTTGGTTCCATTTTTCAGCAGGAGTTTCATTCATTATATGGCCTTTTACCCATCCCACCTTTAAGCATCATTATCTGTGTATTTCCCATAATCTCTGCCAGTCTTCAGCTCTCCAGACTTTTGTATGACCTATTTCCCAATTATTGGATTCCCACTGGCATATCCACTCTGTGGCACTGTCACGGTTTAGAGTCAGTGGCCCCTTAGACCTATAACAGACACTCCCTGTTAACCCCCCTCCCTCCCCAAAGGGGAAGAGAAAGGGAATAAGGTGTCTGTGAGAACAGGCTGCTAACTTCAGAAAGTGCAGTTAATTAAAAGAACTGAGCTGAAAAGTAAAATTACTGAAGAAAATTAGTTCTGTTCTCACTCAAACCAGGACACAATGGCTCTCTGATAAAGATTCTGAACCATCGCTATCCCTGTTGGGACCCGGGGAATACTGACAGAATTTCTTATTGATACCGGGGCCCAAATGAACAGTTATGACAAATGAAACGGTGCGAACTCTGGGGGTAAACCCCAGCCAACGGTGTGTTATATTTACCGGGATTGATGGTGTGATAAAAGAATGCCCGACTGCAAGAATTACCTTATGGTTACCAGGAGAACAGAGACTAAGCAGGGCAGAGGTCCTAGTTGGTGCTGCACATACTAATCTGCTAGGCTTTGACATCTTACAGGGGCAAGTGTGGAAACTCCCAGATGGAACTGTGTGGAGTTTTGCAGGAAATGAATCCAAATCAGGTACAGTTAAAGTGAGCCTGTTAGAAACATCTATAACTTTACCCCCCTCAAAAATCACTAATGTTCAGCAGTATCCGTTACCTGCAGCAGCAGTGCTCACAGGAATTGACGGGGTGGTAACAGAACTGGAAAAAAGGGAAATTATTAGAAGGACTCATTCACTCTATAATTCACCTGTGTGGCCAGTAAAGAAACCAGTCAATGGCATTTTACCATATATTATCGACAGTTAAATGCCAATGTTGCTCCTTTGACTGCTGCTGAAATAGTGACACTGATACAAGGAGCTTCTCATTCTTGGATGGCTGCCCTAGATGTTAAGGACATGTTTTTCATGATTCCTCTCCATGAACAGGACAAGGCACAATTCTCTTTCACGTGGAAAGGAATCCAGTACACTTTTAACAGACTTCCACAGGGATATAAACACTCTCCCATGATTGCTCATAATGCTCTAGCAAAAGTCTTAGCAGAAATTCCTGCTTTTTCTGATAATGCTGTTTATCAATATATTGATGATATCCTCATAGGTGGAAAGGACCAAGGAAGTGCACAAAACACAATGGAGGATATTCAGGGCATATTACTGGAAGTAAGATTGGAAATCCCCAATTCTAAATATCAGGGACCTGCCAAGGAAGTTAAACTCCTGGCTTCTCTTGCTTTTTTAATCTTGGGCTTTAGCTTCTCTTGCTTTTTTAATCTTGGGCTTTAGCTTCTCTTGCTTTTAATATTATTTTTTAGGTTTTTTTTTATACTACTTTTTCTGTCCTGTTTTAATTTTAGTGTTTTTTAATCTTAGGGTTTAGCTTGTGTTATTAATCTCAGGTTTCAGCTTCTTTTGTTTTTAATATTAGGGTTTTGGCATTTGTTCTTTTAATCTTAGGATTTATCTTTTTTGTCTTTAATCTTACATTTTACCATTTTTGTTTTTAATATAGGTTTTAACTTTTTTGTGTTTAATATTTAGTATAGATTAGGTTTTAGTTTTTCTTGATTTTAAAATTCTTTTTTAGATTCTTAGTTTTTTAATATTAGAATTTGGCTTTTTTAATTTAGGTTTTAGCCTTTTTATTTCAAATAGTATGTATTAACTTTATTTTGTTTTTAATGTTTCTGTTTAGCTTCTTTTGTGTTGAATATTAGGTTGTACCTTCTTTCCTTTTTACTATGAGAGTTTAGCATGTTTTGTTTTTAATAGTAGGTTTTATGTTCTGATTTTTTAATAATAGGTCTTGGCTTTTTTGTGTGTCCAGTATTGGTTTATACATTGTTTTTAATGTTAGGTATTAGCTTATATTTTAAAAATATTATGTTTTAGATTCTTTTCTTTTTAACGTTAGGTTTTAGGGTTTTTTGTTGTTTTAATGTTAGGGTTTAGGTCCTTTAACTTTTTTTAGCTTTCTTTTTAAACTTAGGTTCGTTCTTCCTTTGAACATTAGGTTTTAGCTTTTTTGTTTTTAATATAAGCTGTTAGTTTTGGTGTTCTTAATATTAGGTTTTAGCGCTTTTTCGTATTGAATCCTTGGTTTTAGATTTTTTTAATATTGGTTTTAGCTGTTTTTCCTATTAATATGAAGTTATAGTATTGTGGTTCATAATATTGGGTTTTCAAAACTTTTGTTTTAAATATGAGGTTTTAGCTTCTTTTGGTTTTAATCTTAGATTTTAGCTTTCTTTGGTTTAAAGATGTTTGGTGTTTTTTGTTTTTAATAGAAGCTGTTGATTTTCTGGTTCTTAATATAAGTTTTCAGCTCTTTTTTGTGTTTAACATTAGATTTTTCAAGACACTCAAATATTAGGCACAGTGCCACTGAAGACAATGGTATAAACCAATGTAAAAACAGTCTTAATGAAAGACCATATTTTTACTTGCTTGATTCACTTTTTTTTTTAATATATATTTCAGTCTGATTCCTTTGTTCTTTTGAGTAAGTCTGGGAAGGAGCATGTCTCTGCTGAGACCTCAGCTCAGCAAACATGAAAATAGCTGATGTGAATGTTCACCTTCAACAGTGATGAGGTTTTGGGGTTTGTTTTTTTTCTCCCCTTGTCTGTTAGTTTTGTCCGTCAGTGCAGCAAAACCTCGTCTCTTTTCAGGTGTGTATTTCTGTATTTGCTTATTTTCTTCTCTCAGCCTTAGTAAGAAGGGTTTGATGAAGACAGATGCCTGTTGACTTAGTAGGAGTGGCACACGAATTAAGGACAAAACAAGCTAGGCTGAAAGCTGCAACTGGCACATTAATGAGAGGAAGAAGACTCCTAAAAGTAAATAGAAGTCAAGTAAGTGTGGGGAACATCACATCTGTAGTACCTAAGATGGAATTCACATTTCTCACATTAGCACTGGACAGACAGAGGCAAATCAAGCTTAGGAGGTGTGTTTTGAAAATCAGGAAGGTTTGAGATGGTGTGAGTTTTATATTGTCACTTCACAGAAAAGCATTTTGGTGAGCATGTTTTTCCAGGAGTTCTCTGATAGTAGGAAGTTTTTAGAGCTTTAGCTCTAAAACATATCTGAAAGTGTCTGTTGGTCAAAGAGTAACTTGTGGTGAATAGGAGAGTTTTCTGGAAAACAGGCAGCATTAAGAGATGGAACTGAAAAGAGGATTGGACATACAAGTGACATTTTTTTACAGTGAGAGGTGTGAGGCACTGGGGTTGCCCAGAGAGGTTGGATGCCCATCACTGGAAGTGTTCAAGGCCAGGTTGAATGGGACATTGAACAACCTGATCTAGTGAAAGATGTCCCTGCCTGCAGCAATGGAGGGTGGACTAGATGATCATTGCAGGTCCCTTGTTACTCAAACCATTCTGTGATCAGTCAGTTCTAAAGTAACTGAAATTGAAGGGAACTTGCTTTCTCAGAATGTGTCTCTTGGAGTTGGGGGAAATTGTGTAAGTGATGGAGTTATGATTGCCTGGTTCGGTGGTTAGAAACATTTCAGGGTCCTGAGAGCCTCCTGCTTCTTCCTCACTTAGTAAGATTTGTCCCTCCACCATAAGGGAAATTCGATACACGTATTCTGTCTCAGATTTCTCTGCATGTTTGGAATACTTTTGCTGCAACTCTGCTAATTCAGACCGAGCAAAGCTACAGAAAAAATATCCGAGTGAAAGACATGTAATGTGAGCGTTACCATCCCCTTTGTCAGTGACTTCAGCTCTAATCAATGGTCGCATAGGCACAGGTTCCGGGGTGCGGTTAGAATCTTTCACCAGAACTCCACTGACATTGTCTCTCCAAATGTCTCCATCCAATGTTTTGGGATTTGCACAGTGTATTATTTTGTAAATTTGTTTAGCTGACACCGAGGGTGGTGTCTGGCTCAGTAAAAGATTTAGTTTTTCCTGTAATCACCTCTCTTGCATTTCAGTCAAGGCCAATAACATTTCAAATTCCTTATTTTATGAATTTAAGTTTTGATTTTCACTTTTAATCAGGGTTTCCAATGCAGCTCCTCCTTCTCCCTGGGGATACCAAAGATCTGGTTTCTTTTTGTAAATTGGAGTCTCATTTGCCTTTTCTTGCTCCAAAGCCTCCAAAAGAGAGCTTTGCGGCTTCTGGTTATTTGCTCGCTCTGCTGTGAGCTGTTCAGAGAGGCTTTCCAATAATTGTTTGAGACGATTATTCGCACTCACAAGATGATTATTTCCACTTACAAGTTTATCAAGTTGAGTTCCTAGTTTTTCATTCTTGCACACAAGTTTATCAAGTTGAGTTACTAGTTTTTCTCCTGTCTCCCTTTCAAAGGCTAAAGATGATTTCAGCACCTCATTCTTGGATTTCAGGGTTGCATATTCTACGGCAGAAATCCCACTGGGAGCAGGGGCATTTATAGCTTCTTGTTGTGCATGAGATAAACAGGTGCCTAAAACAGCACATATAACACCTTTACCTTTCCCTGTAAGGTTTTTCTATGTAGCCTGGTATTGTTCAATACACTCTATCACTTTCTCTTCATCCTTCCAAAATTTTTGGGCCCACTCCTTCCCAGCTGGGGAAGGGGCACAGTCATATTTTTGCAGCAGCTTATAAAAAAAGGCACTCCTGCAAATTCCAGGTGCCCACAAACCTCAGAAAGCTTTTTCTGCTCTATTGCAAGGGCCTGAGGAACCTTGTATGGACTTTGCTGCAAGGCTTCAGGACACGCTTAACAAGCAAGTAGATAATGATGAAGCCAGGAATATTCTACTCCTTCAGATGGTGGTAGAAAATGCCAATGCGAATTGCAAGAAATTACTTAAGTCCCTTCCTATTAAGAAGCCTACGCTTGTAGAAATGCTTGAGGTTTGTAATCGCCTTGGTACAACAGAGCATAAATATGAAGCCATGGCTGCTGCTTTTGTCACCATGCATACTGAACAAACATCCACTGTATGCTTTGGCTGTGGAAAGACAGGATATTAGAAAGAACTGTCCAAAAGGGAAGAAGAGTGCGGATCGGCGCCGCGCCCTGACACAAATGATGCCGACCGCTCCACCCTTCCCAGGAGAGCAACTTGCAGCTTACACAGAGCCACAGCAGACAGTGCAGGATTGGACCTGGAAATCAAGCATGCAGTAACTTCACTGGATTCTTTCATGCATTTGGTGGACGCTAATTTTGAATCCCTCTGCCGGCAAATCAAGTTGCTCTAATTTTAGGGAGATCATCAACCACATTAACAGGACTGTTTGTCTTGCCAGGAGTCATTGATCTTGATGTGACAGAGGTTAAAATTATGGTTTGGACTCCACTTCCTCCCTGTATAATTCCAGCGAATAGTCGGATTGCTCAATTGCTTTTGCTTCCTAGAGACAGTATGGACTCTTGTGTGATTAAAACGTGTGTGTGGGGGGAGTTGGGTCTACAGGACCTCCAGAGATTTATTGGACACAGTTCGTGTCTAGTGAGAGAAGAAAAACGTGACGCCCTGATGCAATTAGTTAATAAACAACTGTCTCGGGTGCATGTTGTATCTTCTACTGGACCCTGGAGTGCCCCTGTCTTTGTTACAAAAAAAAAGTCAGGCAATGTCGTCTGCTCCTTAATTTGAGGGGGGTTAGCAGTGCCATGGAGCCTGTGGGGCACTGCAGCCAGGGGTTCCCTCACCTACATTAATTCGAAGAAACTGGGGGTTAACTGTAATAGATGGCTGCAGAAAGGGGGAAAAAAAAAAACTTTAGGCACCAACCATTTATGTAATCTGCTGGGCCGCATGTAAACTAAAATAAGATATATAAGCTCGCTGTTGGAAATAATAAAGGTCTCTGATTTTCCCTCGTTCAGAATCCATGCCTTAATCCCCCACAAATGGCGCCTGAATAGGAACCTGAATTGCGGAGCTAGAGCGACCGGTGGTGGAGCCCAGCTGAATGCAGGCAGCCAGCAAAAAAAGAGCTGAAGAAGTCTGGACGAACATACACCATGAAGGTGAGCAGCTGTGGACGATGGGGGCTACTATGACCATGGAGGAGAAGTCAGTCATATACATTTTAAAGAAAATCTTGGAAAAACAAGGCATTAAATATGATGAGATGCAGCTTCGTGCCATGCTGGCATGGTGCAAAAGGAAAGGCTTGGGTTTGGAACTGATGGAGGTTTTCGAAACTAAACCCTGGGAACAGGTGTGGTAGTCGTTATGGGACCCTGCCAGCAGGGGGGACTCGACCGCCACTGCGTTACTCACCACCTGGCGGCTGATCCTCGATTCGCTGCAGCAGCGGAAAGCTGATCGGGTGGCCGCGTCTGCCGCAGTAACAGCCACAGCGCCCTCAGCTCCCTCAGTCAGAGAGAGGGAATCGGCCCCCACCAGGGAGCCGAGCCCGAACATGGGGGGGGGCACTGCCGATTTGCTGCTGCCCAACCTCCCTCTCCCCTCCCTGTCTCCAAGCTTCCTACTTACTTCACCCGCGACCCCCGAACCGAGTGAACAGAGGGATTTGAGGGCAGCGGGGCGAGATCTGTTGCAACAGCGGAGAGAGATAAAGGAACAAGCGGAGAAGGATGGAGACCGTGAATTGGCAGGCTTGATTGCGTGCCCAGTAGTTTGTAATGATAGAGGGCACTCGGATTGGCAACCGCTACACTTTAGTCTGATTAAGGAATTGCGGAAAAATGTCATGGACTATGGGCTAGGTTCTCCATATGTACAGAGTCTGTTGCACTCCTTGTTCCTGAGGTATGAGCTCACCCCATTTGATGTAAAGCAAGTCAAGGCTTTAATTTTTACCTCTACTCAAAAGGTGTTTGAATCACACTGGAGATCTATGCGCAAGATAGCAGTGCTAAGTAATCTGGAGCACCCGGAGGCCCTGGCAGTCATAACCCGGGTTTGTTAGCAACACCCTCCAGCTCCCAGTACTGCAGCATGAGGGCTGGATGGGGAAAAAGCAGCTCAGCCAGAACCACTACACATGCCTATCCTCAAAATATCCAGTACAACATGTGCTGTCCACATGTGCCTTTGTTTTGGGTGGTGACATGTACCCATGTTCTCATGGAGGCTGTTCTTGTTCCAGAAAGTTTAATTACTTACAGTGATTTTAAAGAGCACTGTCTATGATAACTAGCCATAATATGTTTTACCTAACAACAATATTATGGATAACAGGCCATCTTAATACATTGAACTCTGCATGGAAAACATACTAGCAAAAGCACAGGTATACATATTACAGCCTCTTTAGGAGAGTCACTATATCACCTTTCAAATGAGCACTTGCACTGGATTGAAATTTTTACTGGGAATACAATAAAGTAAGTTGGCAAACCTACAAAATGTTCAATAGTAACTTAAAACAATAATTTAAGCTATATTAATAATGTCATGCACACTACTGTTCTTTCATTATAGTCAAGATATGTAAACAATTTCCATTTACCTATAACGTTTAAGGAAACTGCTCATGCTTATCCTGCTATTTCTCCAAATATATACCTCTTTGGCCAAGATTTTCTATGCTTCTCTTCAAAGATGAATTATGTTTAGGGAACCTGAGGGAAGCCATGTAGGTATTTTAAAAAAGTAGGAGGACAAATAGAGAAATTTAAACATCAAAAACTAGAATTTAAATACATTATGATACAGAAAAGGACATTTTTATTAAATAGATCATTTTGACTTGATTTTTAAGTTATGGTGTTACAAGCAAAAAGCAGGTGCAATTCCCCCAGGGACAAGGCACAATACATAGCAACTGCAAGCTTTGGTTCTAATGAAAGCATAGTGTTACCAGTGTGGGAACCGTGGGACACTGGGGCTAATCAAATGAGGACCCATGGAGCCCTGCTAGTAAGTGAAGCTCAAAGGAAAGCACTACAGGGATGGATAATAAAACTTGCATTGATTAACATATCATACATATACAATGTCTTATTTTGCTCATTAGTAAACTAGCTGATGTAATGCAGGTGCTGTTGTATGAATTCCAAGATCCATCTTCTCTTCTCTTCTCTTCTCTTCTCTTCTCTTCTCTTCTCTTCTCTTCTCTTCTCTTCTCTTCTCTCTTCTTTTTCCTTTAAGTACATCATGTATAGTTTTAGTGGTTTTTATAGTTCAGGGGTTTAAGAATTAAACTTTTTTATTGGTATTTTATATTATGGTGTAAGTCTCCTTAATTCAACTCAAGTGAATCACTGAACCTGAGCCACTCCCTACTTTCCCCCTAATCTTGATCGAGCAGGATGTGATTCCAGGTCCCTCGGAAGAGCCTTCCTACCCTCAAGTATATCTATGCTCCCGTCCACCTTAATATCTTCGGCAAACATACTGAGGGTGTACTCGATCCCCTCATCCAGATCACTGATAAAGACATTTAACAGATCAGGCCCCAATATTGAGCCCTGGGAAACACCACTTGTGACTGGTTGCTAGCATGACTTAACTCCATTCACCACTCATCATTCTACTCTGATTTGACTGGCAATAAATTTCATTAATTTCCCCAAGTTGAGTCTGTTTTGACCATAACAATAATTGCTGAGTGATCTCCCTGTCCTTATCTCGACCCACAAGCCTTTCATTGCATTTTTCTCCTCCTGTCCAGCTGAGGAGGGGCAGTATCAGACCAGCTTGGTGGGCACCTGGTAACCAGCCAAGGTTAATCCACAACGATGATACCCTGGAAAATATAGAAAGCATAACAACTGATGCTATCTGAGCAAGAAGTTGCTCAAGTACCACAAACTACTGTTCAAAACCATCTATCCTTAGAGTATCAAAGAATCACAGAATAGCAGAAGGTTAAGGGGTGGAAGGGAACTCGAATGATCATCTAGTCCAACCCCACTGCCAGAGCAGGACCACCTAGAACAGGTCACATTGGAAAGTGTCCAGGTGGGTTTTAAATGTCTCCAGAGAAGGAGACTCCACAACCCTTCTGGGCAGCCTGTTCTAGTGCTCTGTCACTCTCACAGTGAAAAAGTTTTTCCTTATATTTCTGCAGACCCTCTTGTGCTCCAGCTTGCACCTGTTGCCCCTTGTCCTATCATTGGACATAACAGAAAAGAGCCTGGCTCCATCCTCCTGACACTCACCCTTTACATATTTATAAACATTAATGAGGTCCAGCAGGTCCAGGGAGGTTTTCCTCCCGCTCTACCCTGACCTGATGATGCCACATGGAGTAGTGTGTCCAGTTCTGGGCTCCCCAGTTCAAGAGAGACAGGGAACTACTGGAGACAGTCCAATGGAGAGCTATGAGGATGATTAAGGAACTGGAACATTTCTCTTATAAGGAAAGTCTGAGAGACCTGGGGTTGTTTAGGCTGGAGAAGAAAAGGCTGAGAGGGGATCTTATCAATGCTTATAAATATCTGAAGGGTGGTTTTCAAGAGGATGGGGCCAGTCTCTTTTCAGTGGTGATGAGTGATAGGACAATGGGAAATGGGCACAAACAGGAACACAGGAAATTCTACCTCAACATGAGGAAAAACTTCTTTACTATGAGAATGATGGAGCACTGGAACAGGATGTCCAGAAAGGTTGTGGAGTCTCCTCTGGAGACTTTCAAAACCTACCTGGACGTAATCCTGTGCAACCTGCTCTAGGTGAACCTGCTCTGGCAGTGGGGGTGGACTAGATGATCTCCAGAGGTCCCTTCCAATCCCTACCATTCTGTGATTCTCTGATTCTGTGAAATGTAAGATTTAACTGATTCATTTACAATTCAAAGGTAAGTGGTAAATTAAATATGCAGGCAGATTCCTTTTGCAAACTGAATGACAAAAGCATAATTATTTTTTAAAACACAGGTCACAGACATGATAACTGTAACAGGTACTGCTGTAAATACTGACTATGCACTGTTATGATCAGCCAACAAATTTGTGGGTACTGAAATACATGTGGTTCAAGGCAGAGACAAGTGTACCACAAGACATAATAACCAAGTTTTAAGAACCTTTTTTCTTTTATATGACTTTCCTGAACTTTAAATGCAAGTAATACATCAAACATTCTATCAAACAGGCCTCCAGAGAAAAAATTCAAGGAAGTACATCCTGCAGATTCTTCTGTTGCTGAGCGATAGAATCATAGAAGCATAGAGTCATTTTGGTTGGAAAAGACTCTTGAGATCATCGAGTCCAACCATTAACCTAACACTGCCAAATCCACTTCTAAATCATGTCCCTAACTGCCACAGCTACATCTTTTAAATATCTCCTCCACTTCCCTTGGAAGCCTGTTCCAATGCGTGTGGGCTGCCCTGGGTGACCCTGCTCTGGCAGGGGGGTTGGACTTGATGATCTCCAGAGGTCCCTTCCAACCCCTACCATCCTGTGATTCCGTGTAACTCACAGTTTCCCCAAACTCAGGGTTAGGAAGCCAGGCAGAAAGCACTGGAGAACTGCAGGCAGTTCTAGCCCTGCGTGGACCTGTGCCAAGAGAAGAGGAGGTCTCCATAGCCTGCCTGGCACCATCAGAGGAAACCCGTGCAGCAAAGCTGCCTGCCAGGCTCCAGCGAGCCCCAACCTCACCACTGCCAAAGCTGCGGGGTGACCCCCAGCCCCTGGTTCTTCAGGAAGCTCTCCAGATCAGGTTTGATATTTAGATTTGCCTAGAAGAGGAACTCAAAAAAAACCCCAACCCTACAAAACAACCTCAAAACCAAAAACCACTCCCGAGTTCTTCCTTACTGATTTGTGGAAATGCTTTGGGGAACTGGACCTCCAGGTTTAGCATCAACACGCCAAGCACACAGAAGCTGAGGGATTTCATGGTGCCACCCTGTCCCATCTTCAGGGGTTGGGAACAGCTGAAAAATGGAGAGTTAGAAGTAGTGCTGCCCACTTTGCAGCTGGGATACACTTCACATGCCACGACAAAAATCCAAATGCCTCGTACACTCAGGCAGATGAGGCTCAGCATCTGCCCTCAAACAGTAGTTCAGTCTTGACCACTTTCAAACACGCTCCAGGAGTAAACTCATGCACGAACCCCCCTGCTCAGTGCCCAAATCACACTTTGCTACACACTGAAACAGTAAAACACTCCTAGGCTCCAAGAGACCGTGCCAGAGAAGGCAGCTCACTGGCCCCAGGAGTAACAGATTTGGTTTAGAAACTTCAGCAAAGATTACATGCTGACCCATGACATCATCCAAGCCTGGGTCTGCAACAGAATCTGTGAAAGTTTTCGCGCTGGGAAGCAGCCCCATGGAGAGGAACCTTGATGTCCTGGTGGACAGTGAGTTCCCCATGGGACAGCAATGGGCCCTTGTGGCCAGGAAGGCCAATGGTCTCCTGAGGGGCATAAAGAAGAGTGTGGCCAGCAGGTCAAGGGAGGGTCTCCTCCCCCTCTACTCTGCACTGGTGAGACCACAGCCACGGCTTGGAAACCCCTCCAGGGAGCATGGGGACTCCACCACTGCCCTGGGCAGCCTGGGACAGCCCTGAACAACTCTTCCCATGAAGACATTTCTCCTCATGTCCAACCTAAACCTCCCCGGGTGCAACTCGAGGCCGTTTCCTCTTGTCCTATCACTTGTTCCTGAGGAGCAGAGCCCAACCCCACCTGGCTTCAACCTCCTGGCAGGGAGCTGTCAAGAGCCAGAAGGTCTCCCCTCAGCCTCCTTTGCTCCAGGCTCAACAAACCCAGGTCCCTCAGCTGCTCCTCACCACCCTTGTGCTCCAGCCCCTTCCCAAGCTCCATTGTCCTTCTCTGGCCATGCTCTAATACCACACAGGGAGAGGAAAAAAGATGAATCCCTTGAGCAACAGGCCTGGAGAGAGGCAGAGACCTGGGATGTCCCTTTCCATTGCAGCTGGATGTCACCAGTGCTCCCTCACCCCCTGGCCCAGCTCTGTGTTCGCATCCCCGCCACGCGCACGGAGAGGAAAAGCAGGTATCAGACATTTTTAAGGACTGAAAATTCCACGGGATCCTTTTCCCTTCCTCTTCATTTGTTTATTTAGACCTCGTAACTGCAGCAAGTTGCCCTCAAACCCCACGTGTTCAGCTGTTTTGTGGTAAAGAACATAAACCCACGGAGTGGAGCCGGGAAGGACGGCAGGTCTGCCCGCGCTACCGACGAACAGCGCTTCAGACACAGTAATTCCTCCCTAAACCAGTCAGCAGTGGACTAAACCCAACTGGGCTGCTGGAACTCGGGGAGGAAGAACCCCCTGCACCAGTACAGGGGAGGTGGGGGACCTGCTGGGAAGCAGCTCTGCTGAGAAGGACCTGGGAGGGCTGGGGGAAAACAAGTTGCCCATGAGGCAGCAATGGGTCTTTGTGGCCAAGAAGGCCAATGGTGTCCTGGGGTGAATGGAGAAGAGTGTGGCCAGCAGGTCAAGAGAGGTTTTCCTCCCCTTCTAATCTCCCCTGGTGAGGTCACCTCTGGAGTACCGTGTCCAGTGCTGGGCTCCCCAGTTCAAGAGAGACAAGGAGCTACTGGAGAGAGTCCAGGGGAGGCTGGGAAGATGCTGAGGGGCTGGAGCATCTCTGTGGCCATCAGGAAACCCTGAGAACCTGCTGTGAGCCCATAGGTGACCCTGCTGTGAGCAGAGGGTGGCCTAGAGAGCTCCTCAGGTCTTCAGGCTTTTGTCTCTTCCCCCTCACTCTGCCATCTCCACCACAGGCTGTCCTATGATGTCACATCTGCTCTGCCTCTTTCCCTGCAGGCTGTAGACACCCACCCAGCTGCCCCACCTTGTGTCACCTTCCTTTCTTTCTTTCTCATGCTTATTCCCACTCTCAAGGACAACTTCCCCATGTCCAGAACCACTCCTCAGGCACTCTCAGGCTACTCCTTGTCTGTCCTCAGTCTCCACACCACTGAGCCCAGGGCCCTCAGCCTTTCTCATGTCTTTGAAACCTCCAAACCCCATCAGGGGAAGGTGTCTGGGCACTCTCCAAGGTGTTTGCAGAACAAACTGTAGTGGCCATAGGGCAGGAAAGACAGGGTGAGTCTCTTAGCAAGGCCTGTAGTGGCAGAACAAGGGGCAATGACTTTAAACAGAAAGGGGGAAGGTTTAGATCGGAGAGGAGGAAGAAATGCTGTATGATGAGGGTGGCAGGACAATGAATAAGGTTGACCACAGAAGGGGATGTCCCATCCCTGGAAGTGCGCGAGTACAGAAACTTTGTGCAGCCTGAAATACTCAAAGATGTCCCTGCAGTGGACACGGCACTGGACTAAATGCTCTTCTAGGGCCTTTCCAACCCTAATCATTGTCCGTTTCTTTTTTTTTGTAATCCCCCCAAGTCCTTCTCCACAGGGCTGCAGACACCTCCATACACCATGTGTATCTGAGCCAGTCCTCAATGCTCCCATCAAAAAGAAAGAATTGCCATGGATTTGATGAAAAAGAAAAAATCAAAACCCCAAAGGCAAATACTAATTCAAGGAAAATTTTACCATTTCTGTCTGAAAGCTTCACCAGGCGGATCAATGGGAAAGCCTCCCAGGATGACTTTGCAAGCTGGGGATAATCAGCCCCTGCCTTTGTGTTTCAAGGAATGGCCAGAGACAGCAAGGAGACAGGAGAGAAGGTCCAGAAATGCAGGGTGAGAGCTGGGTGGGAAAGCGAGATGGGTGTCAGCAGCCTGAAGGGCAAGAGGTGCAGGCAGGGGACAGTGTGCCGACCTGAGCTGACCAGTGGGATATTCCATACCATGTGACGTCAGCTCAACTCTAAAGGGAGAGGGCAGGAGGAGAATGGGGGGCATTTGGCTTTGTCCTCTGAGCGGCTGCTGCGTGTTCTGGAGCCCTGCTTCCTGGACTGGGCCCAACATCGCCTGCGGACGGGCAGCAGAGAATCACATCTTATCCATCATAACCCACGGCTCCTGGCATCTGATTCTCCCCCTGCCTGCCGTGCTGACGGGGCTGGGGGAGTGATAGCAGGGCTTGGTGGGCACCTGGTGCCATGCCAGGGTCGACCCACCACAGTGCCTTTTTGAGAGCATGGGACTCTTAATCCCAGGGTCGTGGGTTCGAGCCCCACGTTGGGCGCCAAAAAGGCTCCCAAAAAAGGCACTCCCCCCAACCCCCGTCAGCACAGCTCAGCCAGACCCACTACATCAGTTCAATTATATCTTGATTTATAACCTACCACTTATCCCTGTTGGAATAAATCTCCCATTGGCGAAGAAACTCCTACGACGTGAAGACCTGAAGTGGTTGCTGAGATAGGCCCACGAAAACGGACCGAGGACTCTCATTATCATCCATCCTGATGGGGAAGAAATACATCGGGTGTTGGAGAGGCTGAAAAGAGACAGAGGACATGACTGGTGGGACGCTCTATTTGGATGGTCACCAACTGCTACAGGGACCTTCCACAAGATGCTCCATCCTGCTGTTGTTTTACTGATAGTCACTGTCTTGGGTTTTGTTTTAACAATTGCCTTGGCTGTTGGACTTTGGATGGTGATGAAACGCTTCTCTCCCTGGATGCCTCCGCAAGATGTCTGTGTACTTGACAATCCTCACCTGAAGGGTGGGTGTGACGTTCCCAACTTTCTGATGAAGGGAAGCTTGAGTGACTACAGTCACGGGGTGGAATATGTGGAATAATGACTGGAGGTGACTGAAAAATTAAAATCCTACTAAAGGTGCAGCATTGTTCACACGCTAAGGAAAGGTATGAGACTGGAGAAGCTCTCAGGGCAGAGCACAACTGGTGTGCCAGGAATCCATTCCACAAGAGTTCCCCAAGCAGCACTGCCTGCAAGCAGCACGGGGGATGGAGTGGGGTGAAGATTCCATGGAGAAGGACCTGGCAGTGACACGGGACAAGTTGCTCCCCAATGGTCTCCTGGGGGCATTCAGAGGAGTGTGGGCAGCAGGGTGAGGGAGGGTCTCCTGCCCCTCTGCTCTGACCCAGTCAGGCCACCTCTGGAGTATGGGGTCCAGTGCTGGGCTCCCCAGTTCAAGAGAGAGTGAAATACTGGAGAGAGTCCAGCAGAGGCTGGGAAGATGGTGCAGAGACTGGAACATCTCTAATGTGGAAAGGCTGAGAGCCCTGGGGCTGTTCAGCTGGAGAGGAGCAGCCTGAGAGGGGATCTTAGGAATGGTTACAAATCTCTGCAGGGTGGGTGTCAAGGAGAAGGGCCCATCTCTTGGCAGTGGTGCCCTGGGATAGGATGAGGGGCACTGGTCACCAACTGGAACCCAGGAAATTCCATCTCAACATGAGGAAAAATTTCTTTGGTGTGAGGGTGACAGAGCCTGTGCCAGGCTGCCCAGAGAGGCTGTGGAGTCTCCTTCTCTGGAGACTTTCCCACCCCCCCTGGCTCTATTCCTGTGTGGGCTGCCCTGGGTGACCCTGCCCTGGCAGGGGGGTTGGACTCGAGGGTCTCCAGAGGTCCCTTCCAACCCCACCATCCTATGATTCTGAGGTACACACACTAAACTGGACCCAGTCCTGTAAAACCTCACCCAGCCCTCGTGCTCCCTGGTAGATCTGAGGTGGCTTTAACGAGCTTTCTAAGGTTCAGAAGCCATGTAACTGCCCCATGCAGGCCATCCAGTGCCCCATCCACTGCAGGTGACACTCTCTCGACAGCACCGTGTTCACCGTGCTTGGCCTCTGCTTCCAGCTGGCATTTAAAAAAAACCCCCAACAAACCACAAACCCACAGTGAGAGTCTTGAATTCTCAGGCTCCTTCTGCCCCAGGTCCAGCCCAAAGCTCCCCTGCTCCTTCTCCTCCCGCCCATGGAGTCTTTCCTTCTCCCTCACAGCGACCTCACCATCTGTCTGTGCCTTGGCCGGTCCAACGTCTCCCCGCGTCCCTGGGCTCCTCTCATAACCGGCCTCAGGACAAGAGGAACCGGCCTCAAGTTGCCCCAGGGCAGGTTTAGGTTGGAGCTGAGGAACAATTTGTTCCCCTGGAGAGGCCAGGCTGGGAGAGCTGGGGGGGCTCAGCCTGCAGAGGAGAAGGCTCCCCAAGGGGAGACCTTCTGGGGGCCTTGCAGGACTTTTGAGGGACAGGACAAGGGGTGATGATTTAAACTCAAAGATGGAGATTTAGACTGGAGAGAAGGAGAAATTGTTGCTGCTGAAGGTGATGAGACCCAAGGTTGCCCCAAGAGACGGCGGCTGCCCCATCCCTGGCTCTAGTTGCAGATGGCCCTGCTCCCTGCAGAGGGGTTGGACCAGATGACCTTGAAAAGTCCCCTCCCACTCAAACCAGCCTGTGATTCTAAATTTGTCACCGAGTTTCAGGGTGGCTGGGAGGTGTCAGGCAAACCTCTGTCTCCTGGTACTCTCCTCCAAATCGTGGCCACAAGCAGCTGCTTGGAGAAGTGGAAAGGGCCAGGAAAATATATATAACGTAAGTCCTGAAGTCTCTCCTCTGATTTTAATTCAGCTCAGGGGCTTTCCAAAGTGCATGTGGTTTCTACATACCCAAAACCCCTCAATGCATTTCCCTGCCATCAATTTGTCTCGTACCCTTGAACATTGTCCAACGTTAGTGTCAGCTCACGGGCACTTCTAGCTTCAATCCGTTCAGCAGGACTCCAAATAACTAAATTCTTGCCTTGTGACTTGTTTTCATCTTTCCAATGCCTGTTTCATTAGTTTTTGATGTCTCTCCTGCATTTTCCTGTCCCCAGAAATGAAACCGTCTCATCAGTTGAGAGTGTGTGTGTGTGTGCATGTGCATTGCTAGTGGAAAAAGAAATGTCTTATTCTCTGCCAATAAAGGGATTTTATCTGGTTCTATAGAGGACCCTGACAGCTCTCTGCTCTCTTCCTAGTTGACCCTACAACCAACCTTGCAAGTTTTTGTTTTAGTCTAAGAAAGTGAACCAGAATCTCCATTGTTCACTAGGGCTTTGCTGTTGGTTCTCACCACAGAACTGCCTGGTGCTGCATTCCAGAATCACAGACTGGTGAGGGTTGGCAGGGCCCTCTGGAGCTGCTCTGGTGTCCCCCCCCTGCGCCATCCAGCAGGGTCACCCAGAGCAGGGGGCCCAGCAGCGCAGGGTCCAGCCGGGCTGGGAATCTCTCCAGACAAGGTAAAAGAACACGGTGATGAAGAAGAGAAGATGAAGTAAATGTCCACCAGAGGTCATGGAAGACCACCGAGGGGAGAAGAGACCCTAACCCTAATTTTATTATGCATGCTCGGACTATGTAAATGAGTTGCAGGAAGCCATTAGCATAAGATTGCCCTTTCTAAGAAATAGAATGAATATGTATGTTTAGCCTGCATATAAACTATGTACCTAGTTTGCATGGGTATGCACATTTGGAGGAGTGATCCCCTGTGCGTCCAATGCCACAAAATAAAGAATGCCTGCTTAATAACTTCTGTTATTGCATTTTTCACTGTATCAATATAAGCTTTGACTGATTCAACATATGGTATGCATGTTATGTGGAACAATCCCCCATGCATCCAGTGCTGCAATAAAGTGAATGCCTGCTTCTTAATGCTACATTGGCATTAAGAGGTTTATTCCCAATTTCAGTGACACTTGGACACATTGTCCAAGGATACTTTCATGGATTGAGTGAGCTTCACAGCCCCTTTGGATGAATGATATATTGGTCACTCTGGTGTGGGAGGTTTCCCCTTTATAAGTGAGTGTGTACCATTTTGGTTCATCTTTTTTTGAATAATAACTGGAGGTGACTTAAAAATTAAAATCATACTAAAAGTGCAGCATTGTTCACACATTAAGGAAAGGTATAACATCGGAGAAACATTCAGTGTAGAGCACAACTGGTATGCAAGGAATCTATTTCACAACAGTTCCCTAAGCAACACTGCCTGCAAGCAGCACAGGGGACGGAGTGGAGTGAAGATTCCATGGCCAGGCCCTGTGAAATCACAGCAGAGATGGGAACTTGATGGTACTATAGGACCGATAAGCTGCCTGTTTGTGACGCTGTGCCAACAGTCTGCCATTTTTTGACTAAGTACTGTCCTTGTGTGAATTTTGCTAATGATAATGTCATTATAATACCAAAACATACCTCCATCCCAAAGGCTACCCGCCTCCAAAGTGCGACCACCCCTCACTGAGCCTGCGCTGTGAATTTTCTTCAGCTATATCTTTAAAAGCCAAGCGAGAGAAATTTACACCAATCATAATAAAGGTATTTATGACTAGAGTCACTCAAGCTCCACCTTGAAGGTAAAATAGAGTCAATTTTCACAAGAAGCTGGGAGGGGACACAGCTAGGACAGCTGACCCGAACTAGTGAAGGGGATATTCAATATCATATGACATCATGCTCAGTATATAACTGGGGGAGTTGGCCAGGTGAGGGGGAGGAGGAGTCATGGCTTAGGAATGAGATGAGCATCAGGTCCTGGGTGATGAGCAATTGCATTGTGCATCACTCACTTTATATATGCTTTTATTAGTTTCATTGTTATTATTATTTCTTCTCTCCTTGTATTTTCCTATTAAACTGTTCTTATCTCAACCCACAAGGTTTTACGTTTTTCTTCCAATTCTCCTCCTCATGCCACTGGGGTAGGGAGGAGTGAGAGAGCAGCGTGGTGCTTAGTTGCTGTCTGGGCTTAAACCATGTCTCAGCTATTAGGAGTAAGCATTCCTCTGTTCAAGAGAGAGGATATAGAAAGTGCACATCATGAACAAACCTTGTGGTTTTACCTTCGTGATCATGGAGAAGACATGAGGAAATGGGATGGAAAAACCTACCAAAAGTGAGTAACATATATTATGACCGTGATTAGACCACTCATTCCAGTTAGACTCACTTCAGCTTCCAATACAGCAAACTCTTGGAATCCCCCTCTCACCCCAGAAATACAGATGGGTTTAGCCCTTCTATAGTCTGATGGCATTAAGGTACACTGTGAGCCAGTATCCACTAAAGCCTTGTACTCCTGTGAGTCTGACATGCCTGGCCATTGAATCCACACAGTCCAGTAAACCTGATTGTCCCTTTCCTCCACCCGGCTGGAGGCAGGGCCCCTCTAATCCTGATTGGAGTTACTTCTTGTGAAAATGACTTAGAAGTCCCTTCAAGATGATCAGAAGTGAGATCAACCCTTCTACTCTGCCTGGGAATTATCCTACTGGAAAAAGAAGCAGTGTTCTTCTTGGACAAATCCCCTTCTGTAATTGTTTTTCCTCACTGCAACTCACATACTCGTGCAGCTAGGATCAAAGTGGGTTTTCCATCCCACTTCTTCATGTCCTCTCCATGGTCACATAGGTAAATGTCGGAGACGGTGGGAGAAAAGCGGCACTCAATGTGAGCGATCAGGCAAATCTCAACTTTATTAAAGAAGCAGCACCATCGTCTTTATCCCCCCCCTCCCGCAAAGCGAGCACAGGGAACTGCTGCAGCTGACAAAGTGACACTGTCAGTCAGAGGCAACGGGGATGGTTCGAGTGGTGTTCATGTTTAATGCCCTTTGTGAGATGAGCCGAGCCCACAGTCATGGCGGGAGGAAGGCTGGTGGGGAAGAGGTGGAAGATCAGGAGTGGTGAGCTCCCAACCCAGCCCTCCCGATGAGTTACTGGGCCAGTAGCCCGTGCCCTCACCTGTCACTGCGGTGTCCCTGGCACAGCTGAGGTGGAGCTCAAGTTGGACACCTTAACATTTGTAAGTCACCCTCAACTCAACGGGCAGAACTTGAAATGCCAGCTGGTACCTGAGCAGGGAGCAGGTCCATCACTTTTTAGTTTTAGTCAGTTTTCTCTTGCTAATCCTGCAAATCTGACGGGTTATGGCTTTTTGAATATTTCCTCTCATGAAAGTTCAGTTACCCTGGAACATGAGGAACAAGTGAAAACCATTTATAAGAACAAAGGTAGGGAATTACCGATAGTTTTGCCAATGTTAAATTCATTTTCCATTTCTTTTTTTGGAGCGCGCTAGTCGGAAGATGAAAGTTAGCATAAATATTGCAGAAAACATTTTCTTCTGTTGTCACCTTGAAAACCAGCTGGATTTGATTAGATTATAGACTTTTAAAACTGATATATATCAGTTTATATACTGCAGCTGTATACCTGCAGTAGGACTTGTTAGAGAATTCTTATCTCTAAACCCACACTCAAGCAGCCTCCAGCCCCCAAATCCTTGTGTCTGAGCCTTCTCCTGACTACATAACAACCACCTTAAAAAAGTAATAAAAAACTAAATAAATCAATCACAATTCATATCAGGAGTGGTCATTTTATTGCTTCAAAACCAGTGAAATGGTGAAAGCGAGTTACTTCCTTATTGACCAGGGATAATTGTATGTACCTCATTGTTTCCCATCTCTGAAGCACAGAGCCCCGTTAGCATCCCCCACTTACGTCACCTTGAGCACTGGGTTCAGTTCTGGGCCCCTCAATACAAGAAAGAGCTTGAGGGGCTGGAGCGGGTGCAGAGAAGGGCAAGGAAGCTGGGGAGGGGTCTGGAGAACATGGCTGCCCTTTCCTTTCCTTTCCTTTCCTTTCCTTTCCTTTCCTTTCCTTTCCTTTCCTTTCCTTTCCTTTCCCCTTTCCTTTTTTTCCTCATTTCATAACTGATACTGGTTTTGTCATCTTCTGAAGAAGACAGTCATACCTCTTTCTTCTTCCCTTTGCCATCAATGTTAGATCAGCCTGTGTCCTAAAGAGCATTTCCATTTAACACTTCTGTTTGCATTTCTCATCTGTGCACTCATTCAGGACTGAAACTTCCGAGACTTTTGAGGATTCATTTACTTATTTCTGCATGAATAAGGCAACATCCACAGTCAAATTAGGTTTTGTTATATCAGGCAAGTTTTGCAGAGTCACCATGCAAGAGTTCCCTCTGCACACTGTTTAAGTTTTACAAAAGTAACAGTGAGAGAACATCGGGGAATCCTGCAAAACCTCACTGCTGTGTGCATGCTTCTCAAGACTTCACCCAGCTCCTCTTGTCTTTATTCCTTGCATAAGCTCAGCATCTGAAGTGTGGGGAAAAGAAGAACTTGTTTTCAGATTTTCTGGGGGGAAGGGATATTGGCAGAAGCACACATGGATATGGGCTGTTTGGGCTTCTATCACAGTGTGACAAATTTCTCTGCTCATTTTGCTTCTCTGCTTCCTTTTGAGAGATGAACATTCTTTATATAGACTGGGGGGTTAAAAATGACTGGAAATAATTGTTCAGCAACTGTAGGAATGCCCTTGTTGATTGGAGGGACATTTTTACACTAATGCCTTCTAGTGTCCTCCCTTTTCCCTTTTTAAATACTGTCAAATTTTAGCTTTCTTTCAGGCCACTGAAACTTAGATGATGTTCCCAAACTCAGTGCAAGTCAACGTACATATACCATGATGTTTCCCAGCCATCTTTTTCAAATGTGACTTACTCAGTCACTGATCTAAAACTGGTCTTCCAGTATCTCAAGGGGGCCTACAAGAAAGCTGGGGAGGGACTTGTTAGGCTGTCAGGCAGTGATAGGACTGGAGGGAATGGATTAAAACTAGAGGTAAGTCAATTCAGGTTAGACATTAGGAAGAATTTCTTCCCCATGAGGGTGGTGAGACACTGGCACAGGTTGCCCAGAGAGGTGGTGGAAGCCCCATCCTATAACAAACACAGGGGAATTCCAGGGGCTAGTAGTAGGGACTATATGACCAACCTGCAATTGCTCTGTCACTAATTGGTTCAACTGGCGCAACTTTTCAATAGGAAGGGGCCACTGCTCCACCCAGACTGGTTTTTCACTTTTCCAAGTCAATTTCAAGGTGGCTTGCGCCTGAGTGGCCCCTAACACAAATTTGACCCGATTTTTGTACCCTACTGGCTCATACAGTCCCATCCCCATAAGATGATAGGGGCTTCCAGCACAAAAGGCCGGATAGTTGCCACTCGGTGCTCTGGGCCCTGAATTTGGATTAGGCTTTTGCTCTGATAGGGTAGTGCATTTCCCCCTATCCCCAGTAGTGTGCTACCCATCCGAGCGAGTGGCCACATCTGCGGCCATTTGCTAAAGGAAATGACCGTCACATCTGCGCCCGTATCTAAGATGCCCTCTATAATTGTCACTGAAGACCCCGAGGTTAATTGATATTTCAACAGCGGGCACCCTGCTGTGAGTGCTTGTGTCCATAGTACTTGTGGAATACCAGTAGACCCAAACCCCTTATTTCCCCTTACAGACGAACTACTGCTAGGGGGACATGCATCAAAATATATCAGTTGAGCAATTTTAGATCCTTGCACGATACGGCAAGGGGGCTTTGGAGTCCACACCATGATTTTAATTTCACCAGTTTAGTCTGCATCGATAACCCCAGGCAAGACAAAAACTCCCTGCATTGTAGTCGATGATTGTGACGTGTGGAAATCAAACTCTACAACCTGTGAAAGGTTATAAAGCAGGTATGTTTATTACGGCGCCGGGTGCAAGGGGGATCGCTCCTCCTAACTTGCACACCGAAGTGTCCATCAAGCAGGTATTTATGACACTGAAGCATGCATATTTGACAGAGTTAGCTACATATTCATTATATGGGGTTGGATTATTATAATCAGTTCCAGGAACTCATTATCATAGGCCTCCTCCCATTGGCGCTTGCGCACTGCTGTCTGGTGGTCGTGGGCTGGGGTCTTCAGGGGTCTTTGGGAGGAAGGCTCCTAGTCTTCCTCGCAGTGTACTTTTCACCTTTTGTCTCAAAATGCAGAGTTGCGATGAGTCAGAGATCACAGGACTGGTAGCAGCCCTTGGCCTGGCCCAACAGGCCCTGCTCCAAACTCTGTCCCCATCTTTCTGCCAGGCCCCTTGAAGCCCTGAAAGTCCCCAGAAGGTCTCCCCAGTTTTCTCAGAGCACTTCACACCCTCGCACAGCGAGAGGATAAAACCCCAGCAGCTCAGAGCCCAGATCCTGCCCCTGACCGAGACCCGAGGGATTTATCTCAGGGCTCCAGTTGCCACCCCCCGGTCCCCAGTGCCACACTGGTTCCCAGCCTTGGCTGGTGGGAACAACCCAAGCAACACCCCCGGGCCCCCCAGCTCCCGCTCTTCACCACCAGCCCCATAGCTCATCCCCGGAAAGCTTTACTCAGGGTGTAGAACCCCAATTCAGCAGCCCCGGGGGGGAGGATTTCAACCCCCTCTCTGAGCAGCTCCCAGCTTGGGTTTTTCAGGGGAGCTTTGATTTTTTAGGGGAGCTTTGTTGTTTCAGGGGATCTTAGTTTTTTTCAGTGGATCTTTGGGGTTTTTTTTTTCCGGGGATCTTTGGTTTTTTTTCCAGGGATCTTCATTTCTTTTCAGGACATCTTTGTTTTTTCCAGTGGATCTTTGGATTTTTTTTCAGCAGATCTTGGTTTTTTTCAGGGGAGCTTCATTTTTTTTTCAGGGCATCTTTGCTTTTTTCAGTGGATCTTTGGGTTTTTTTCATCTGATCTTCGTTTTTTTTCATGGGATCTTCATTTTTTCAGGGGATCTCTTTTTTTTTTCAGGACATCTTTTTTTTTTTTCAGCTGATCTTTGTTTTTTTCAGGGGATCTTTCTTTTTTTCAGGTCATCTTTGCCTTTTTCAGTGGATCTTTCGGGTTTTTTTTCATCTGATCTTTGTTTTTTTCACGGGATCTTCATTTTTTTCCCGGGATCTTCAATTTTTTCAGGGCATCTTTGTTTTTTTAGTGGATCTTTGGGGTTTTTTCTGGGCATCTTTGGTTTTTTCTAGGGGATCTTTGTTTTTCAGGGCACCTGCCGTGTCCCTTGCCCCTGGGCAATAACAGAAAAGCCAGAAAAGCCCCAGTAAAGCCGGACCGGGCCGGGCCGGGCAGGCAGCAGCAGGTCGGGGGGGGGGGGGGGGGTGGGTGCTCCCGCGCGCCCCGTTGCAGGGCGCAGCGGGTGTCCTTCTGCGGGGAGTAAAATACCCTGGAGGTGTAAAAAGCTTTTGGGGGGAAGAAAAAAATTCGTTAAGAGGGGGGAAAAAAAAAAAAAGAAAAATCAATCGCCCGAACAGGGACTTGAACCCTGGACCCTCAGATTAAAAGTCTGATGCTCTACCGACTGAGCTATCCGGGCTCCTGCTGCTCTCTCCCCGGCGCCGCCTTAAGAACGGACACCCCGGAGAAACAATGAGTCCCTTCGGAAAGCTGGGAAATGGACCAAAAAACGGCGTTTTAGGAGAAAAAAAAAAACCCCACCTAAAACAAAAAAAAAAGCCCACGAGGTTGGAAAGGTTGCAAAGGTGCCGGGAAGCGGCCGAGCAGCGGGGGAGGGCGGAGCTTCTGCTACAGGGTGGGCGGAGCCGCCGCCTGCCAGGGGAAGGGCGGACCTGAGTGAGAACCGCCTCTCGCTGCCCGGCGCCCCCTCCCTTCCTCCCGCCTCCCGCTCCCCGGCGGACCAATGGGGAGGCCGCTTTCTCGCAGCGCGGCCAATCAGGGAGCGCCTAGTGGAAGAGCGCAGGCCGGACACCCGCGGCTGCCACCGCAGAGGGCGACAGGGATGGTTGGGGGCTGGAAGGGACCCCTAGAGACCATCGAGTCCAACCCCAGCAGGGTCACCCAGGGCAGGCAACACAGGGACCAGAGCCAGGTGGGGTTGGGAAAGTCTCCAGAGGAGACTCCGCCACCTCTCTGGGCAGCCCGGGTCAGGCCCCGGCCACCCTCACAGCAAAGAAGTTCTTCCACCGTCACCTCTCGTCCTGTCACAGGGCACCATTGAAAAGAGGCTGGCAATTGGTGCCAAACTGGGAGCATTGGGTCAGGGGAGACTGGGCTAAGTGGGGGCAACTGGGAGGCAGTGAGGGAAGCTGATACCGGGCGTACTAGGGTGGCAGAGGTACAGGGGAAACCCTCCACACTGGGAGCCCTGGAACAAGGGGCTGGATGTACTGGGCACACTGGGATTGGGAACCGGGCACACTGGGAGCTGTGGGACAGGGAACTGCGTGTATTGGGAGCCCTGGGGCAGGAAACTGGGCATGCTGGGCACACTGAGATTGGGAACTGGGTACACTGGGAGCTTCTCAAAAATGTAGCTTTTCTGAATAGAAAATTAATTTTATTATTCTATCCCAGTGAAACCAGGACAGGGATACTGATGGACGAAAAACTGGACATGGGCTGGCAATGTGCACTTGCAGCCCAGAAAGCCAATTGTATCCTGGGATGCATCAAAAGAAGTGTGGCCAGCAGGTCGAGAGAGGTCATTCTCACCCCACACTCCACTCTCATGAGACTCCACCTGAAGTACTGCGTTCAGCTCTGGGGTCCCCAGTACAAGAAAGACATGGACCTGTTGGAGTGGGTCCAGAGGAGGGCCACAAAAATGATCAGAGGGCTGGAACACCTCTCCTATGAAGAAAGGCTGAGAGAATTGGGGTTGTTCAGCCTGGAGAAGAGAATATTTTTAATGAACATTTTTCTTGACTGTTCTCAATTCAGAGAAGTGATGCATTGTAGCTATGGTAAGAAAATTATATCTAGCTGGAGTCTTCCTAACAAAACATGCTTAAATTTGGAACACAATCCCATTCCCAAAGTTACTAGAACATCATTTCAAATAGGACAGTAGCATATTCATTTGTACTGTTCAGCTTTCACAAAGGATGTAATGGACACTGCATGCTATAAAGATACCTAGCCAATTTGCTGTTTATCATGGATGCACATAGAAGAAAAATGTGTTATGATAATAAACCTTTGATGAAAGAGTAGGTTTTTTTTTCCACGAGTCAGATGCTTTGAATCATTTTGTTCAAATGCAAATTAACTTTTCACTTTCACAAAATGCTCTACAAATAGACTTCTATCAGAAAATTAAATGAGGAAAGGTCTTTAGTATACAGATAAAAACTGTTAAAAATGGATACTACAGAGCAGCATGCTTTTAGAACTGTTTCTAAGTCTATACACAACCACATATTTGATTCAAAGAAAAACAATTCCCTCATTTTAACCAGTACTAGTGGTTTTTTCCACTAATAATAATAATACATAACAGTATTAAGTGTTTTTTACTGACCTGAAGTTCTAAACAAACTTCAGCTCAAACTTCAGAAATTAAAAAAAACCTCAGGTTACCTAAATTATCTATACATATTATTATTTAAAAACCTTAACCAAATTTCCCCTAAACAGTCATTCCTTTAACAGAGAGAAGGTGGCTCTTCATGAAATCACAGAACCCCAGTGTGGTGGGAGGGCTGCAAGGGGCCTCTGGAGATGATCTGGTGCCACCCCCCTGCTCCATCCAGCAGGGTCACCCAGAGCAGGGGGCCCGGCAGCGCAGTGTCCAGGGGGGTTTGGGATCTCTCCAGAGGAGACTCCACAGCCTCTCTGGGCAGCCTGGGCCAGGCTCTGACACCTTCACAGCAGAGAATTTTTTCCTCTTGTTCAGATGGAACCTCCTGGGTTCCAGTGGTGCCCATTGCCCCTCATTCTGTTGTTGTGCACCACTGACAAGAGTCTGTCCATATCCCCTCCCCCCCGGGGGCCCTTCAGCTCTTGCTCAGCATTGCTCAGCTCCCCTCTCAGGCTGCTCTTCTCCAGGTGAGCAGCCCCAGGGCTCCCAGCATTTCCTGGCACAGGGATGGGCAGTTACTTCACTTATCAGGATCACAGGGGACAGCATCAGGTCTCCCCATGAGAGCCTGACCCACAGCACAGACCTGGAGCCCAACTTGGGCTGTGTGGCTCTGGTGTCCCTGTACCAGGTAGGCCCCGAGACTGGCAGAGCTCTGCACTTTCCTCCCCAGTCCCCCCATCTCCCTCACCTTCAGGGTTGTCCGTAGGTCCCGATTCACACTTGGTCTCGCACTGCTGCATGCTGGGTGGCTGCAGGGTCTCCACGCAGTCGCTGGACGGCTGCCCGGTGTGAGCCAGGCACTGGACGGATCTTCTTTGCTGGCCAAGGCCACACTGCGCAGAGCACTGCCGGGAACAGCAGAGCAGGGAACTGTGGTGGCCACCGCGGCTTTAATAATGTGTTGGGGGAGGGCATGGCCAGGTCTAGGAGGTGCAAAGGGTGCTGGACACATTTGTCCCTTCCCCCCAGCAGCAGCTACAGGGACCTCACCAGCATGATTGGTCAAACCTCCAGGACTCACTGAGGATCATTGAATCATTTTGGATAGAAGAGACGTTTAGGATCATCAGGTCCAATCGCTCCCCCAGCACTGCCAGGGCACCACTGACCCCTGTCCCCTAGCACCACAGCTCCACGGGGGGCTTGGAAACCCCTCCAGGGATCACGGGGACTCCACCACTGCCCTGGGCAGCCTGGTGTGCAAGTAAAATGCAAAGAAGTAAAATCCCTACTTTAGGAAAGTAAAATGCAGAAAATATGTTTGTAATTTGTCTATATTTACAATTGTGCTATATGTTTTTCTATTTTTTATTTTATTTCAAGAACAATTTATTTCAAGGCCTTTAGATATAAATAGGAGTGAAACATTATTTTAAACATTTTAAAGAAATATTATCTTGACTACCTAAAGAGTGCGACTCTCAAAGCAGAATGACAGCTATCTATATTACACATTGAGAGCCCATATATGCTGCAATTTCTTGTCAATACTGATGGGAGGAATATATATAGCACCCAGCAACAGCTATGCAGAAGTTTAAAGAAATTTGTACTTTTGATGTCTTCTACCTACTTCTTCAGATTGAGCTTCAGTTTTCTCTCTGATACGTATTTATTTCATGAGCTTATAGTTGGTCTGGTTATGTGGCCCATTTCAACACCTGTAAGAGAACCAGGGCCTTAGGTCCTCACAAGATATCATGATTGAAACCAGAAAAACAATGTAGTCTTTAGCAGCATAGTCCAAGAAAAGACAAAACAAGTCTGAACCAATATAGGACTGTAAGGCAAGCCAAAACCCACCAAAGTCAAAACTGCAAAGGCGAGGAAGACTTTGATCTTCCTCCCAGAGAACACCAGAGGATGACAAGAGCCCACTACCACACGGAAGTGCGCATGTGATAATGGGTGGAGAGTTATGATAATGGTTTCTTAGAATTCTACTGAATGTGCAATAACTTTACAGGAAATGTAATGCATATGTATGTAATCTCTTTATAAGAATTGATTGTTTCCAAATCCCGGTGCTCGTGTTAGGAGGAGAGATCCCCCACGTGCCCAGTGCCGCAATAAAGAATTTCTTCGTAATAACTCCGGCTATCGAGTTTTCACTGTGTCAATAGAAAAAGCCACACTACCTTACCCTGGGGCAGTATCTGGCACATATTTTTGCATGACTGTCGCTGCTTGTACCAGGAGCGGAGAGATGCAGCAACACACAAATTCAGCCAGAGCAGGCAAAAGAAGCAAATTTATTAAATTATAACCCCGTTTTATATACCCTAGCCCCATAGGGCGATTGGTCAGTGATCACCCATCTCCTAGGGTGTATATAACCCTGGCAGAAACGTGAATAAAGTAACCTCAACTTTGATCATATTGGTCCGTGTTGAGAATAATTTCCCGCAACTGAGAGAGTTTCTAAAGAAAAGATTGACGATTCCAACATGTGGGATCCCTTAGAATGTTTACCCCCTCCCCATAATTCACCCCCTGTGGAACCTAACCCTTCCCCACAGAAACCCGAGGCAGGATCCTAACTAGACTCCTTGCCACTCCTAGAAGAACAGGAGATTCACCAGGAAACTGTGGCCAGTGCTCCTGCTCAGCCCATATACTCTGGGCTTAACAAAGAATTGGAACAATGCAAGAGAGATCTTTTGAAATTCCCTATGCCCTCAAAAAAACCCCACAAACAAACAAAAAAAGAAACCTCCCCCTAGGAGGAGAATAACTGAGGAATTATATCCTCTCCAAGAAGTTCCCCTAGGAACAGGACAAGTGGGATATGTTAGTTCCCTGCTCACAAGTACAGAAGTAAGGAATTTTAAAAAGGAAATGAAACCTTTAATTGAGCATCCTATGGGATTAGCTGAACAGCTGGAGCAATTCCTGGGACCTAATTTTTATATTATGGATGACGTCCATAATGAATATTCTATTCACTGGGGAGGAAAGAGGAATGATTAGGCAGGCAGACATGCAGAAATGGGAAAAAGGAAACCCGCCTGGCCCCACAGTCATCCCAGACAAACAAAAATTTCCTTATGTGGACCCAAACTGGAATAATAATGAACCAGTACATCAGGCTAACATGAAAGATTTGAGAGACCTAATAATAGAAGGTATAAAGGAGGCTGCTCGTAAGTCGCAAAACCTTACAAAAGCTTTTGAGACCAAGCAGAAAAAAGATGAGACACCCTCAGCATTTTTACAACAGCTGAGAGACCAAATAAGGAAATAATTGGGTATGAATCCTGAAGATCCTGTAGCACAAGGTGTTCTGAAGGTCCCTTTTGTGACCAAAACATGGCCTGATATTAGGAGGAAAGTACAGAAAACGGAGTAAAAGATCTTCGAAGATTTACTGAAGGAGGCCCAGAAAGTGTTTGTGAAAAGGGAAGAAGAAAAGCAGAAACAGAAAGCAAAAATGATGGTATCTGCTGTGGATCAGGTAGTCCTAAACCTAAGCCATGACACATTTATTGGTGCCCAATATGGGGCACAATTGGAGCTCTGATAGCCTGAATACTTCAAATTCTGGTTCTCTTACTGGAGAGAGTATCACTTTTTTCCTGAGAGTCTTTAAGAATTGGAAACTAAAACAGACTGCCTAAATGATGTCATTTCTGAGAGCAGTGTCAGTTCACGTCTTTTTAGCATTTCTTTCAGAGTTAAATGCTGTACTGTTCCCTTACATGCCATATGTGTTATGTTACTGTTTGCTTGTTCTCACTGTTTATCTGAAAGCTCTTGGTTTTGGATGCTGGGCAAAAACCACTGCTTACCCGTGGTGTTTATCTCTGATTTATGTTGCACTGAATTGGGCAGCGAATGCGTCTCTGTATTACGGGAATTACATAGTAGATTTTATTAGAAGGAATACTTCTCGGTTTATCTCGGGAAGTTATACTGCTCCCCAGTTTTCATGTAAAGGGGTAAAGTAATTTGGCAGAAAAAAAACAACCCGTGCATTCCAGCTCATCCTCAGATATCAGAGGGGCTGTGGACAGCTGGGATTAGATTGAGTGATGTCCAATTTGGCACTATTAGTCCAGTCACATTCAGTGTATCTAACCTCTCATGGCTCTGGGTTCACTAAGCGCTGCACTCCCCATCTAGTCATGCTCTATGGTTTCACACAGCCAGTAAGGAGCTGGTGGTGCCCAATGAGAGACTCTTGCAACTAGCAACATGAATAGTGCAGTTTGAGAGCAACAGAAGTACAGGTTCTTGTGGATTACCATTGATAAGTTCACTATCTGCAAAGTATGTGCAGATATACAAAACACATTAGATTAAAGAGCAGCTCAGTAAAATTTCTACGTTTCCCAGGGAAATACTCAGAAAATCTGGATCTTACCTAAAGGCATCCCTATGGGGGGGAAAGAGAGGTTCAGCCCATCGACTGATCCCAGGAGTCAGAGATGATCACTGATAGTATCCGCCCTGACTTGTCCACGATGATGTCTTCCCTGACATCCCCCCTTACTTAAACCATTTTTATAATAAATTTTACCTTCAAGGTGGAGCTTGAGTGACTCTAGTCATAAATACCTTTATTATGATTGGTGTAAATTTCTCTCACTTCGTAATGGGGTGGGCCTTTTTGCCGTTTTGGCCAAACAAAACAGTGCCAGGACTTTTTGAACTCCTCTCTCAAATCATCATAAAAACTCGAACACGATGTCGGGAGTTGATAGCCCAAGACCCGGAGTGAATAGTTATTCCTGTTCAGACTGATTATTTTGAATGGTGTCTGGCTAATAGCTCTGCTTTGCAGGTGGCATTAATAAATTACACAGGGCAAATTGACTACCACCTTCCTTCGCATCCGTTAATCAAAATGGGGAGCCAGGTGCGTTTTGCACAAAAGCAGCTGAGCCAATCGGAACCAGTGGAAGGACCTACGGTGTTCACCGATGGTTCTGGGGAAACAGGAAAAGCAGCCATGGTATGGCATGACGGTCAGCAATGGCAGCAAAGACTTGAGCACCAAGACGGCTCCCCCCAGATTGTGGAACTTCGGGCAATGGTAATGGTATTTAAAAGTTTTACGGGACCAGTCAATATAGTCACAGACTCAGCCTATGTGGCAGGACTGGTCTATCGTTTAGATAAAGCTGTGCTCAGACACGTGGGGAACGAAAAACTGTTTGGGATTTAAAAACTGTTATGGATAGAAATTCAGGAGCGTCGTTCTCCGTATTACATCATGTATATTAGAAGTCACACCAATATACCTGGCTTCATCATGGAAGGTAACACTCTAGCAGATGCTGCGGTGGCGGCAGTAGCAATGGGACCAGTGCCCAATAAGAAGCAACAAACCATTGAGTCTCCCTGGTTCTTCCACCAGGGGCATCGGGCGTTGAGACGTCAATTTCAGTTATCTAACTCTGAGACTTGAGCCATTGTGGCAGTATGTCCCGATTGCCAAGGCCAGCATGTCACTCACTACTATGGAACCAACCCTCGAGGACTGCGGACACTGCAAGTCTGGCAGACTGATGTGACACATGTTGCTGAATTTGGGCGGTTGAAGTATGTTCATGTGTCTATTGATACCTTTTCTTCTGTTGTTGTTGCCACCGCTCATACAGGCGAAGCTGCCAAGGATGTTATTCGGCACTGGCAGCGGGCGTTTTCTGTTGCTGGGGTCCCACAGCAGGTAAAAACAGACAATGGGTCGGCTTATGTGTCCGCCAAGGTGGCTGCATTATCGCTAAGTCTCTCTCCCTTATTCCCTTTCTCTTCCCCTTTGGGGAAGGAGGGGTGTTAACAGAGAGCGTCTGTTACAGGTCTAAAGGGCTGCCCTGACCCTAAACCGTGACAGATTTATTGGCGCCCAATGTGGGGCAATGATCAGGGTTCTGATAGTTTGCTCGAATAGTTAAAATTCCAGTTCACTTGCTTCAGAATATCACCTTTTTTCCTGAGTGTCTTTAAGAATTGGAAACTAAAACAGACTGCCTAAATGATGTCGTTTCTGAGAGCAGTGTCTGTTCGTATCTTTTTATCATTTCTTTCAGAGTTAAATGCTATAATCTTCCCTTACATGCCATATGCATTATGTTACTGTTTGCTTGTTCTCACTGTTTATCTGAAAGCTCTCAGGTTTGGACGCTGGGCAAAAGCCGCTGCTTTCCTGTGGTGTTTATCTCTGATTTATGTTGCACTGAATTGGGTAGTGAGTGCGTCTCTGTGCTATGGGCATTACATAGTGGATTTTATTATTAGGAATATTTTTGGTTTCATCACGGGAAGTTATACTGCTCCCCACTATGCTAATCTGACTACACTGGATTTTAAAACTTCAAATTGTGAGGACTGTGGACATAGTTATTACCAAAAGATCATATTATTGTTATTATTTTCTAATATCTTCACTGTGTGGCGTCAGATTAGTCATCAGTGCAGTAATACAGGTTGGGTAGCCACCAGAAAACGTAGATTGCGTGCTGCTTCCCTGTGACATTCCATGATACGTTCTGTACGCAGGAAACATGCCACAACTGTTAAGTCTCCGCAGGCCCCCCCAACGAGTCCTGCTGCTGCTGTTCCAAAAACAAGCACTGCAGTTTCTGATATTCTTCAGGCTCCCCCCACGAGCCCTGCTGCTGCTCCTCCAGTTCTCAAAACAAGCATTGCTGCTGCTCCAACTCCCACAACAAGCACTGAAGCTGTTCCAACTCCAGCAGCAAAGGGCAGCTACACCGACAGCTACTGTGACCACTTCCACCCAATTTGCACCTGTACAAGTCGCTCCTATGAAGAAAAGAAAACAAACAAAACAGCCAAGTCCAGCAACAGATCAGGGAGACGGTCCTTCTCAAGCTGAATCTGAGTATGTTTACACAAATCACAGGTTGGAACTGCATTGCCTCTTATACCATTATGGAATAAATATGGGTAAATATGATATTAAAATTATATTTAATAAATTTAATTTAATGATGGGTTAGGTTGTAGTGAGTGCCCAGACCGTTCTCCTCATGTAAAGGTAAGTATCTATAAAATGTGTGAGCAGGTTGACGATCTGTTATGACAGGTGGCTGTGTTTCAAGAAACAGTCATAAGTCTATGCAGCATTAGAGGAGCCAAGACGCAGACAGATAGGTGGTTTCAAAACCATATTCCTGTAGCGGACACCACTGAGAAAGAGGCATCTTGGACACTGCTAACCCAAAAAAGCAGGATTCTGCTTCATCCTCCACCCTCTAAGAAATCAAGCAGAGGAGGCAGGAGAACTGCATGGATGAGCAAGGAGCTTCTGGATAAACTCAAATGGAAGAACAAACTTTATATTATGTGGAAAAAGGGACTGGCTTGGGAGGAAGATAAGAACATTGCCACAGTAAGTGGGGATGCAAGGAGGAAGACTAAGGCCCTCTTGGAATTAAATCTGGGAAATGATGTAAAAGAAAACGAGAAGGGCTTCTTCAAGTACATGAGTAGCAAAAGGAAGACTAGGGAAAATGTGGGCCTGCTGCTGAATGAGGTGGGTGCCCTGGTGACAGAGGATACAGACAAGGTGGAACTACTGAATGCCACCTTTGCTTCAGTTCTTACTGCTAAGACCAGACCTCAGGAATCCCAGTCCCTGGAGGTAAGAGAGAAAGTCTGGAGGAAGGAAGAGTCTTCCTTGGTCAAGGAGGCTTGGGTTAGAGTTCATTTAGGCAAGCTGGACACCCACAAATCCTTCGCCCCGATGGGATGCACCCGTGAGTGCTGAGGCAGCTGGCTGATGTTCTTGCTAAGCCACTCTCCATCATTTTTGAAAGGTCATGGAGAACAGGAGTGTTGACTGAGGACTGGAGAAAAGCCAATGTCACTCCAGTCTTCAAAATGGGCAAGAAAGAGGACCCAGGAAACTACAGGCCAGTCGGCCTCACCTCCATCCCTGGAAAGGTGGCAGAACAGCTGATTCTGGAGGTCATCTCTATGCATGTGAGGGAAAAGAAAGTTATCAGGACTTGTCAGCGGCTTAATCAGTTACAAGACCAAGCTGAAGCCAGCCTTGAGGTTGGAACAGAGACAACCAGCAAATTTTGAGCCAAGGTGAAAAGTGCATAGGGAGGAAGACATACGGCCTTCCTCCCAAAGACCCCGGCCCACGACCACCAGGAGGTATGGCGCAGGCGTCGAAAGGAGGAGCTGAAGGTGGAGCTTATGGAAATGGTTTCTTGGAACTGATTATCCTGAGGACGCCTTTTCAGGGAAAGATCATGAATATGGACAGGTGATTATGAATATGTACTATTAAGTGGAATAAATCTGGGATGGTTGATCGGTGTGGGGCTCACGCTTGTGGAGGGGCGACCCCCCGTGCTGCCCAGCACTGAACAAACAGACCTGCTGTACAACTGGACAAGTTGTGGAGTTTGTCTTCCACGCCTCAGTAAGTAGAATAAACCAACTAAAAATAATCAAATGATGAGTAAAAATGAGTAAAATAATTGCAATTAATGCAAATACAAGTGGCAATTATAGGCCAGTATAAGAAATCCACAGTAAAAATACAGAAATTGAGTAAAACCAAACAAAAGATTGGGAAAAAAATTCATTAAGTGTGAAAATTCATGAATTATTGGTCAAAGTAAGAAATGGGAAGAGAATATAAATAATACATTGATAAAAGATAATTAATTAAATTAAGAAATTAGTCAATGTAGCAAATGAAATAAATATAAAATATGCCTAAAAATATTAAATTGAGAAGCAAAAGGTAAAAAAAGTACCAGTTGTTGGCAAATGTAACAATTTAGGGGGATAAAAATAAACAAATTAGGTGTTAAAAGTAACCAATGTATTCATTTTATACTCTGATTATTAATTTTTACTCCCAAATTATTGGTAAAAATCTTAAGTTAGGGGCCAAAGGAGCCAAATTATGAGTTAAATTATGTTACTGGTAAATGCTATGAATGGAAGAAACAAACAACAAAAAAGAAATTACGAATGAAAACTGAATAAAAGAGTACACAGCACAGCAGCTGATGATCAGAGCCTGGGTAGCTGGAGGGGGATTTCACAGGCAATTAAGGGGGACTGATGTGAGAGGTGGCCATACTTGACCAAGAACTGAAGGAAGAGTTGGGGCCACACTGAGAGAACCCTATTGAATACAGAAAGGAATGTCTGTGCAATCTGGGGAGGAATGTATTACCTTTTATATGATAGCATTAGGCAAACAGCTTAATCAAATAGGGAAACAGGTGGTTGGAGTCCAGAGTAGAGGGTTGGATGGGCTTATATATAACACACAGCCAGGGGATTATGTCTATGTAAAGTCTCTTACAGAGAAAACCTCTGAACTGAAGTGGGAAGGCCCCTTCCAAGTATTTCTCACCTCTTTTACAACAATTAAGATCGAGGAGCAGAGTGCCTGGATTCACCATATGGGAATCTCAGTTGTCTAGGAATCTTAGAAGTGATCATGGATTAGCCAGCAGGTAAAGACTTTGGAATGCCACCAGAAAAGGCAGCGACACATACTGAAGAAACCCACCATATAATCAGTTATCTGATAATGATAAGCAATATTCTCTGTTAACTGATGGATCTCGCTGTCTTGTAGGAAATCATTGGAAGTGGAAAGCTTCTGTGTGCAGTATCACAAAAAGAGTTGCAGAAGTGGCTGAGGAAGAAGGTGAATCAAGTCAATTTTCAGAGGCAAAGGACATCCCAGCTGGCCTTAGACTTTGCTGAATGAGAAGAGTGGCCAGTTCTCTATCTTTATACGAATTCATGAATGACAGCAGATGACCTGTGGGGGTGGTTGCAGCAATGGAAACAGAGCAACTGGCAGTGCAGAGGTAAGCCTCTCTGGGCTGCTGGTTTATAACAAGATATTGATGATCAGGTAGAGAACCTGGCTGTGAAAGTATGTCATCTGGATGTCCATGTACTCAACAGTCAGGCCACTGAAGAACATCAAAACAAACAGTGGGAGGATCAGGCTGTCAAGATTGGAGTGGCGCAGGTGGATTTGGCCTGGCAACACAGGGGTGAATTATTTATAGCTCAGTGGACCTATGACAACTTGGATCAGGAGGGATGAGATGCAACATATAGATGGCCTCAAGATCAAGGGATGGACCTGGTCATGGGCACTATTACAATGGTCATCCATGAATGTGAAATATCACTGTGTGGATGCAACAATGATGGATACTCCAAAACATGTAAATTTAATAGTAGTAATAACTATGTCCAGTAGATACATACTGTGCAGTTCATCTACACACCTGCAGGGGGGTTGGACCAGATGAGCTTGGAAGGTCCCTTCCCACCCAAACCAGCCTGTGATTCAATGATTCTTGTGATAGTTGCCTCCATTCATTGCCCAGCAGGTGCCCAAAGACAGGACAGGGGCCAGATGCTCTGAGGAGCTTCTCCCTCTTCCAGAGGCCACCATTCAGCAGCAGGGAGGGATGGGAACCTCTTGTTGTAATTTCCTGCTGTTAAAAACATGAAAAGGGCCTCCCTTTGCCAACTGTTTTGCTGGGAATGAGGCTGAGCTGACAGAGCAGGATTTCATTGCCTGAGCTCACTTTTTATGTGAACTAAACAGAGAAAACCAAACAAACCAAAGGAGCCCTTGTCAATGCTCCTCATCAGTCCACTGACATCTCCTGGAGGAACCTCGAGCATTTGCAGCCTCCTCATCCTCGGTGCTCAGTGGGCAGATATCCAGAGGGGCAGTGAACTCTGTGGATCCCACCGCTGCAGTAGCTGTGCTCGCAGGAGGCAGGGAGTTTCCTCTTATCTCTAAACCACTGCAGACAGAATGAGGTCAGAGCCAGTTTTTTCTAGTAATTGGGGAGTTCTGGGAGCCACAGCGTAGCTCTGGCCACGCTCGGGAGGGGGTGGGTGTCACATTTGCCTGCATAACGTTGAAATTTTGATGTTCATCCTGCAAAACTGAAGTCCCCAAAAGAGCAAAGCAGTTGAATTGCGCGTGCGTGCGTCGGGGGTGCGGTGGGACGCGGCACACAGGGGGTCTGGGCCACTAGCCAGGCGTCTGCGGGGGGACGTGTGGTGCAGCCTTGCCCACACTTGTGGCCTCTGATGCAACAAGAGGGTATTTCCCTCTGTGGTCCATGTGCTCTGTTCTTCTTTCAGTAATTCTGTTGCCAAAGACACCCTGTCCTCAGCGAGGTGAATGCCGTGAGCTTCCCTCGGAACACCCATTGCTCAGCAGCCGTGGTCGGTCTGTGGGTGATGCAGCATCCTCTACATTGTGGGTCTGGTTGGCATTTCAATGTGATGGATTTCAGAGACTCACAGAACAGGTTGGCTCGGAAGGGACCTGAAAGCTCATCCAGTGCCAACCCCCTGCCATGGGCAGGGACACCTCCCACCAGAGCAGGTTGCTCATGGACTAGATGATCTTTCAAGGTCCCTTCCAACCCCTAACATTCTGTGATTCTGTGACACAGATTTTACCAGATGAGCTGGAATTATACTGGCCAGCTGTCATGGGTCCACAAAAGTTCTGAACTTAGACTGAAGTTCTAGGTCAGGAATAATCCTGCCAGGTCCACTGAGCCTGGGAGCATCAGGGACAGGTGCTGTCTTTTGACAGGTGAATGCTCAGGCCTTGGCACACTGATTCATAATGAAACCCCAGATCAAAACCACAGTGTTGTCTGGCAAGTAAAGTAATGGGGGAACATTGTTAGTATTCCCCAAATTAATGCTGCAAGAATAGGAAATTCACAGTGAAACTTTCAAAATCTGTGGAAATCCAAACAACTCTGGTTATGCTGCACAGCAATCTCTGCATCAGAAACAATTGTAATTAGGGGCAAATCACCCTGGGCTCTGAGATAAGATTGAATGTGCTTTGAATCTGTCCCAGTCAGGTTTTTCCTTGGGGATGGCACTCCAGAGTATTTGTCATGTCCAAACAGTGTCACACTGCTGTTCCAGAGTCCCTGCGACTGAAGCAGAGAACTCAGCTTTGAGAGCAGGCACCACAAAGATGCTGAGGGTCACAGGACGTCAAACACTGGCTGGTACAAACAGGAGTGAGCTTGCTCTGACTGTGTTATTGCAGAAATGGGAGATGAGGGGGGCACAGGCCAAAGACAGCCAGCCCCATGGGCAACATAGATGAACTATGAAGTTAGCAGGTTCATGGTAAGGGCTATAGGGGAAGCCCAACTGCCCCAAATGAGCAATGACTGGTGCACTTTTTTTTCATTACAGAGCCCTGTGAGACATCAACAGACTGGAGACACTGCACTGTGCCCTGGCATCAATGCTGGAACAGAATTGCTGGATGGGTGGAGGAAAGAAACACAGCTTTTCCACTATAGGAGAAAAAAGGTGGACCTTTTAGCACCCCCAGCATCATACAGCAAGAATTGTCACAGATTTACTATCTGCTGCATGATGTACAATCACCTTTGTTTTGTTCTTGGTATTACTAGTGAAAGCAGGAGATGGGATGTCTGGTAGTGTCTTACTAATCTTTGAATAAGTAACAACAATAGATGGGTAGTTGTCGTTATTATTTGTCAGTTATTAGTTATTTTTCCGTTATTAGTTAGATAGTCGTTATTATTTGTCAGTTATTAATTAGTTGTTAGTTACTATTTCTCCATTATTAGTTAGTTATTCGTTATTATTTGTCAGTTATTAGTTAGTTATTAGTTATTTTTCCGTTATTAGTTAGATAGTCGTTATTATTTGTCAGTTATTAGTTACTATTTCTCCGTTATTAGTTAGTTATTCGTTATTATTTCTCCGTTATTAGTTAGTTATTCGTTATTATTTCTCTGTAATTACTTAGTTCTTAGTTATTATTTGTCGGTTATTAGTTAGTTATTAGTTACTATTTCTCCGTTATTAGCTAGTTATTCGTTATCATTTATTAGTTAGTTATCAGTCATCACTTATTATCCGGTTATTAGTTGTCCTTTATTTGTTATCAGTTGTCATTTATTAGTTATTAGTTGCCATTTATTAGCCAGTAATTGCCATTTATCTGTTATTACTTATTTATTAGTCCCTGGGAGCCATTTATTAGTTATTAATCATTTGTTGGTTACTCATCGGTTGGCATTTATCGGTTATTAGAGATCATTTATTAGTTATTAATTCTCAGCTATCAGTTATTAGTTATTTATTAGACAGTTACGGGCTGTTACTTAGCAGTTATTAGCTATTAATTAGTTGCTGGTTGTCACTTATTGGTTATTAGATATCATTTATTAATTCGTTATTAGTTGGCATTTATTAGCTATTTATTCGCTCTCATTAATTCGTTATTAGTTGACATTTATTGGTTATTAGCGATCATTTATCGGTTATCATTTATTAGTTGGTTATTAGTGATAATTCAGTGGTTATCCGTTATCATTTATTAATCATTATTATTTAGTGTTAATAAATGGAATTAATAGATAAATTAATCGAAATAATAGATAAATTGATCGAATTACTAGATTAATAAATCGAATTACTAGATTAATAAATCGAATTAATTGATTAATAAATTGAAGTAATTGATTAATAGATCGAATTAATAGATAGATAATCGAATTAATAGATAAATAATCGAATTAATAGATAAATTAATCGAAATAATAGATAAATTGATCGAATTACTAGATTAATAAATCGAATTACTAGATTATACCCAGAAAAAAAGGGCAAAGAAGGAGGCCTAGGAGATGGGGGTGAGTGGAGGCAGGTCTCTCCCCAGAGAAGCAGGAGAGCTCCCTCCAGATCCCTCCAGATCTCAGTCTTACCAGCTGCCCATGCACAACAGATACGGGGCACTAGTAACTGAGGATCAGGCAGAGGAGGAAGGCAAGTCCATCTGCTCAGTTCGCAGGGTGTGTCAGCCAGCCCCAAGAATTAGGACTAGTGTGACAATGGAAAAAAGGAGAGTGATAGTTTTAGGGGATTCACTTCTGCGAGAAACAGAAAGATGTTGGGTGGACCCTTCTCACAGGGAGGTGTGCTGCCTACCTGGAGCCCAGGTGAGGGATGTCACTAGGAAAAATCCTAGTCTGGTGCGTTCTACGGACTACTATCCATTATTGATCTTCCATGTAGGAGGAGTAGAAATAATGACTGGTAGTCCTAGAACAATCAAAAATGACTTTAGGGCCTTGGGACGAGTGGTATGAGATTCTGGGTCACAATTCATCTTTTCTGCTGTTATTCCAACTGATGGCAGAGACATTGGATTAAACGGCTGAATACAATCTTTTAATACATGGCTCCATGGATGGTATCATCACCATAAATGTGGGTTCTTTGACAACGGTACGATCTATACAGCACCAGGGTTGTTGACACCACATAGGAGACACTTCTCTCAAAGGGGGAAGAGGGTCTTTGCGGAGGAGATAGCAGGGCTAATTGACAGGGCTTTAAAACTAGATGTGAAGGAGGAGGAGGACAATGTCACCAGGCTTCCATGTGGCAAGCTGTGAGAGGACACAACAGTGTGGGAGCAATGGAAGACTAGTGAGGGCTCTCAACCTGCTGCCCAGAAGCATGCTGGGGACAAAATAATGCAGTCAAAGTCTTGCAGAGACGAGCCAGATCCCCTTCAGGCAGTAGCTGCCAACAGGGAAACATCAGGGAAACACCTTAAGGGAATAAAGGGGTGTTTCCCTGGAAAGATGATACGGCCAACGGCCCAGCTGAAGTGCCTCTACACGAATGCACAAAGCATGGGCAACAAACAAGAGGAGTTGGAAGCCACCATACTACTAGAAGACTATGACATAGTGGCCATTACTGAAACATGGTGGGAGAACAGAGCTGGCAGATCTTTAAGGACACTTTGCATAGAATGCAAGAGATCTCCATCCCCAGGTGTAAGAAATCTAAGCAAGGGAAGGAAGAGACCAGTGTGAATAAGCCATGATCTGCTGGTCAAACTAAGAGTCAAGAAAAAGCTGCACAGGCAGTGGAAGCAGAGACAGGTATCCTGGGAAGAGTATAGGGATGCTGCCCAATTGTACAGGGATGAGGTCAGGAAGGCCAGGGCACAGTTGGAGCTGAACTTAGCAAGGGATGCTAAGAATAAGAAGGGATTCTACAGGTACATCAATGAAAAAAGGAAGGTTAAAGAAAACATACCCCCCCCAAAGAGCAAGAATAGTGATCTAGTAACAACAGATGAGGAGAAGGTGGAGGTTCTTAACAGCTTTTTTTCCTCAGTCTTCACTGGCAACCTCTCTCCCAACACCTCCCAAGTTAAAAATCACAAGGTAAGGACCAGGGTGGCGAAGTCCCTCTCACTGTATGTGAAAATCAGGTTCGTGATTACCTGAGGAACCTGAACATACATAAGTCTATGGGACCTGATGAGATGCATCCCAGAGTCCTGAGGGAATTGGCTGATGTCACCAAGCCACTCTCCATAATATTTGAAAAGTCCTGGCAGTCAGGGGAAGTCCCTGGTGACTGTAAGAAGGGAAACATTGCACCCATTTTCAAAAAGGGTAAAAAGGAGGACCCTGGGAACTACCGACCTGTCAGCCTCACCTCTGCACCTGGGAAGATCATGGAACAGATTCTTCTAGAAGGTCTGATAAGGCACATAGAGGACAGAGAGGTGATCAGAGACAGCCAGCATGGCTTTACTAGGGGCAAGTCCTGCCTGACCAACCTAGTGGCTTTTTACGATAAAGTGACTACATCAGTGGACAAGGGACAACCTATGGATGTGATCTATCTGGACTTCTGCAAGGCCTTTGACACGGTCCCCCACAACATCCTACTCGCCAAGTTGGAGAGATACGGATTTGATAGGTAGACTGTTCTGTGGATAAGGAATTGGCTGGATGGTCGCATCCAGATGGTAGTGGTCAATGGCTCAAAGTCCAGATGGAGAGCAGTGACAAGTGGTGTCCCTCAGGGGTCCGTACTGGGACCTGTACTGTAGCGTTGCATGGGGTTGCTGTGGCCCAAGTGCAGGACCTGGCACTTGGCCTTGTTGAAACTCATACCATTAACAGTGGCCCAGTGATCCAGTCTAAGTCTCTGTGGAGAGTCTCCGCGTCCTCATGCAGACCGACACACCTGCCTAGCTTGGTATCATCTGCAAATTTACTGATGGTAGACTCTATGTCCTCATCAAGATCATCAATAAAGATATTCAATAGAAACGGTCCCAGCACTGAGCCCTGAGGAACGCCACTTGTGCCCTGCTGCCAGCTGGATTTAGTACCATTGGACACTGCTCTCTGGGCCCGTCCGTCCAGCCAGTGCTTTATCCAGCAGATCGTATTCTCAGCCAGTTCATGAGCCATCAGTTTTTCCATTAGAAACCTATGGGGAACAGTGTCAAATGCTTTCTGGGAGTCCAGGTAGACCGCATCCACAGCCTTTCCCTCGTCCGGTAGTCGGGTCATCTTGTCCTAGAAGGAGATCAGGTTCATCAGGCAAGATCTGCCTTTCCTAAACCCATGCTGACTGGCCCTGATCCGCTGGTCATCCGCAGTTACCCGCTGGTTATCCGCAGTTGGTACCTGTTGCCGGTACCTTGCGGCCGGCCGGTGCTTCCCGCAGCAGAGGAGGCCCCGCCGTCCCCCAGGGGGTGTCCCCGGGACAGCCGAGCCCTGCCTGACGGGACTGCTGCCCCCGGATCGGTGCGGTGGACAGCAGCCTATCATCCCCGGAAAGAGCCCTTTGGGTTCTTCTGCCAAGCGCTGAAAGATGCCAGGCTGGCTGAGGACGTGTGCAGAGGAAAAACGTCCCCTTGCTGGAAAGCAGCTCCGTGCAGAGGGACCTTGGCGCCCTGGTGAACAAGAACTCCATGGGACAGCAATGGGCCCTTGTGGCCAGGAAGGCCAATGGTCTCCTGGGGGGCATAAAGCAGTGTGGCCAGCAGGTCCAGGGAGGTTCTCCTCCCCCTCTACTCTGCACTAGTGAGACCACCTCTGGAGTGTTGTGTCCAGTTCTGGGCTCCCCAGTTCAAGAGGGACAGGGAAATGCTGGAGAGAGTCCAACAGAGAGCTACAAAGATGCTGAAGGGACTGGAACATCTCTCTGATGAGGAGAGGCTGAGAGCCTCTACAACTACCCCCCTATTGTTGTTACTTATTCAAAGATTAGTAAGACACTACCAGACATTTCGTCTCCTGCTTTCAGCACCATTGAAGGACTGAGCTAAAAATAGTAGAATCCGGCAAGATCATGGTGTTGGCTGTTTCTTTGCAATACTACTAGCACAGATGTACTGGAATCTACTCTTTATTTATTTATTTTTAGAATGTCTGCTGTGTTTCTTTCCTATTTAATCAGTAATGCTGTGTTTTAAGTGTTTGCAAAGCAGGGGGACGCAGGCACGTGTTTTGGACATAGGATTCGCAAGGCGCATTGCTGCTTCCGCGGCACCCGGAGCAGGTGCGGTGCGCGGCGACGGGCTCGCGCACGCGGTGTTGCCGTGGAGACAGTGTCGCAGGGGGTGAGGGCAGAAGGAGGCGGTCCGTGCGCCACCAGCGCCCCAGAGAAGGCCCCGAACTCTCTCCTCCGCCTCCATTCCCTATTATAGAAGCGCTTCCGGCGGCGTGGACCATTCTGACATCATCCCCCGCACCCCGATGACGTCAACGCCGGGAGCGGTGCGTGACGTCTTTGCGGAGGGGAGCGCAGTGACATGTGATATTTAAAGCTCACCGGGTGGAATATGGAGGCGGAGTGATGGGGTATTGTTGCGAGCAGTGGGCTGTAGGGCCCTTCCCTGCCCTTCAGAGGAGCAGGACGGAGGCGTGGAGTGCAGGCGCGGCGCCTGCCCACCGCTAGGGGATAGGCGGACGAAGGCGTAAGGCGGAGGATGTGAGCGGGCAGAGGCTTGAGAGCGCTGGACCATCTGGGCACCGCTCGCTTGCTCGCTTCCTCCATCCCACCGCGAGCGCGAACTCGGCGGCCCCTCCCGCTGGCAGTGACCGACCCACTGTGCCCCAGGACAATGCCCGCCCGCTCGCCGCAGAAGGCGTGACGGCGAGGAGCGGCCCCGCCGCCGCGGGAAGGAGGAGCGCTCCGCATCTCTGCAGCCCGGAGTGGGCGGATCAGGGGAGCGTGGCGCCCCGGTGCCCGCGGGGTTCGCGCGGCTGTCGCTAGCCGCCGTACTCCGGGAGCCCGATGCCAGCGCCAGTGCTGCGGCTCACTCTGCCTTCACGGGAAAATGAATTGGTGCCCGCCATGTGTAGCAGTTGAGAGAGAGAGAGAGAGGAGTGGGGAAAAAATGTGAGAAACAACCCTGAAGACTTCAAGGTTGGAGAAGAAAGAGGAGGAGGTGCTCCAGGCACCGGAGCAGAGATTCCCCTGCAACCTGTGGAGAAGACCATGGGTGAAGCAGGTTGTCCCCCAGCAACACATGGAGAGGACCACATGCCAGAGAAGGTATTCCCCATAGCTTGTGGAGAGGACCATGCTCAAGCAGATATCCACACTGCAGCCCATGGAGGACACCACACTGGAGCAGGTGGATGTGCCCTTAAGGAAGCTGCAGCCAGTGGAAAGCCCATGCTGGAGCAGGGTCCTGGCAGGAGCTGCAGCTTGTGGGGGACCCACGTTTGAGCAGTCTTTTCCTGAAGGACTGTACCCCATGGAACAGAACCATACTAGAACAGTTCTTGAAGAAATGCAGCCCGTGTGAAGGACCCCACGCTGGAGCAGGGGAAAATAATGAGGAGGAAGAAGCGCCAGAGAGGAACCGTTACAAACTGACCACAACTGCCATTCCCCATCCCCCCAACACCACTCAGGGCAGGTAGGAAGGAGACAGAAGAGTCAGGAACAATGGAGTGAAATTGACCTTGGGAAGAATTGAGGGGGAGGTGGTTTTAGTTTTATCTTTGTTTCTCACCATCCTACTCTATTTTTAATTGGCAATAAATCATAGAATCATAGAATGGTAGAGGTTGAAAGGAACCTCTGGAGATCATTGAGTCCAACCCCCCTGCCAAAGCAGGATCACCTAGGGCAAACCACACAGGAACAAATCCAGGTGGACTTTGAAAGTCTCTAGAGAAGGAGATGCCACAACCTCTCTGGGCAGCCTGTTCCAGTGCTCTGTCACCCTCACAATAAAGAAGTTTTTCCTCACGTTGAAGTGGAACTTCCTGTTCCAGTTTGTGCCCCTTGCCCCTTGTCCTATCACAGGGCACCACTGAAAAGAGACTGGCCCCTTCTACTTGACACCCATCCTTCAGGTATTTGTAAATGTTAATAAGATCCCCTCTCAGTCTTTTTTTCTTCAGACTAAACAGCCCCAGGGCTCTCAGCCTTTCCTCATAAGAGAGATGTTCCAGTCCCTTCATCATCTTCGTAGCTCGTCCACATCGGCGGCCACGGTGCCCTTGGCCTCTCTGCTGCTGGACCAGCCAAAGGAAGGCATGCCGAACTTGGGCATCTTGAACTTGCCGTCCTTGGTCTTCGTGGGCTCCTTCTCTGGGGCTTTGGCTTCCCCTTCGAGGGTGAGGGCCCCTTCGGGTGCCTGCAAGTCAACGCTGGCCTTTGGAAGGGTGACATCGACGGATGGGAGGCTGATGTCCACCTTGGGAGCCTTGATGTCCACCTTGGGAGCTTTGATGTCAGCTGTGGGCATTTTGAGGGAGGGTTTCTCCAGCTTCCAGCCGGCCCCTTCAGCTTTGGCACCTGCGACGTCGCCTTTGAGGCTCAGCGTGGGGCCCTCCCCTGTGGCCGTCACGGTGGCAGAGGGGACATCGACCTCGGCGCTGGGCAGGCTGACCTCGCCCTCGGGCCCTTCCACCTTGGGGAGGGACACTCCGAATTTGGGCTTGTCGAACTTGGGCATCTTCAACTTGCCTTTCAGGCCCGTGGCTTCCAGCTCAGCCCCGTCGAGCGAGACTTTGGCAGACGGCGCTTTGAGGTCTACCTCGGGCGCCTGGAGCTCAAGGGAGCCTTCGACGGAGGGCAGCTTGATGTCGGAGGCCGCGAGGCTGATGTCACCGGCGCCCACCTTGAGGTCTGCCTCTGGGAGGCTGGCGTCCACTGGGTGCAGGCTGACGTCCGCGTCCAGTTTGGGAGCCTTGACGGTCGGCTTGGAGAAGACCACGCTGGGCACCTTGACTTTCGGCATGTGTATTTTCATGCCGCCGCCCTCAACTTTGCCACCAGCCACCTCCAGGCCGCCTTCGGCATCGGGGCCCTGCAGGGCGACTTCGCCCTCCTGGACTTCCGCCTGGGCTTTGGGCAGCGACACCTCGGCCTTTGGCAGGCTGACCTGCATGTGGGGAGCTTTGACTTTGGGCAGCTTGACGCTGGGCATCTTGAATCGACCCTTCTCTCCATCTCCTCCGGTGGCTGTCTCCACAGTCACCTCCACGCCAGGCACCTGGATCTCGGCCGTGGGCAGGGTCACGTCAACTTCGGCGGTTCCTGAGGGCACCGTCACTTGGGGCTCCTTGAGGCTGACGTCCACATCGGCGGCCACGGTGCCCTTGGCAACAGCAGCTTTCCACTTCCGATGGGTGCCCACAAGATGGCAAGATCCATCAGTAAACAGAGAATATTGCTTATCATTATCTGACCCAATACAACTTCTGACACTTTACAATTGTCTGCTGTTGTGCTTCTAAGAGATAGTTCTTAAAAAGAAATAAGCATGGGACTTGTTTTCTTGTGCCTCTCCACTCTGTTGTTCAAGATATTATCAAGCAATCACTGCTGTGAGTGGCTGTCTGTGAGTACGAGATTCTGTATCTTCTTTCTTTCTGATGTAATGTACTTCTTTCTTTTCAGATTCACATAACTCTAGGGATCAAAGAAGCATATGTAACACTTCTGTGGTGCTGGGAACAATCTTCTGAAAGAAGACTTCAAAATAAATTATATTCAATTTTTTTTATCCTGGGACTGACTTTCCTTTGGAGAAAAAAATTCTACAGGGAAACTTTTCACACTTGAACCATTATAAATAAATCTATTTAAAGAACTTGCTACCTGGAGACACTTTTGCAGAGACCGAATCTCGCTTTTCATCTGTGTTTATACTTCAGACTGTAAACAATGAGTGAATTCTGGTTGTGTTTCAACTGCTGTATTGCAGAACAGCCTCAGCCTGTAAGTATGAGTATTGGAACTATTTTGTGTATAATTCAATACATTGTTTAATTTTTATCTTTTTTTTTTTTTTTTTTTTTTTAGTTTTACTTTCTTACATTAGTGTTGTTGGACTAAGCCCAGTGAGAATTACAGAATTAACTACCATCTTCATTTAGCTGTGAAAGAAGCGTCTGATCTAGACTGTCATAGAGATATTTTCCTATCCTTACTCTTAAATCTTCCAGAAATCTTTGAAAATAGCCTTTATGCGTTTGAACTGTAGAGAGGGAGAAAGGAAGGAGGGGGGGAGTGAGAAGGACATAAACTGTTGCTCTAACATCTGCCAAAAAGCAGGTGGAAATCTGGAAATGTTATGACGTCTGATACTGTTTAAGGCTTATTTACCTGCGTGTCTGAACAGTGGTGAAGAAAGGAAATATTGCTGTTAAGAAATATAGGGTAAAATCCATTCCTCCTCTGCCTTTCTTAGCATGCATTTAAATGAAGTCAGAGAGAGGGCGGGCGAGCGGGAGAGTCCTTCCCACCCAAACCAGCCTGGGATTCCATGATTCTATGCCTTGCAGGAGCTGCAACTTGCTCAAGCCCACTGGGAAGGGAGCAGGGTGCCCACCCCCGCCTCTCCCCCAGGCAGGGTGGCAGGACAGAGGTGTACCTGGAGCAGTACAGGCTGTAGGTCTCGTGGGAGCCGTTGCCTTTCCACGGCTCATCGGGCTTGATGGCTTTGGGCGCGATGTCAGTGATGGAGGTGCCACGGGAGATCAGCTGGCCCAGGAGGGTGAGCGAGGGCACCAGCCTTGCAGGGACAGGGTGAGGTGAGCGCATCCACCCCATCCTGGGCAGCACCAGGAGGGTGGGTGCTGTGCCACAGCCCTGCTCGGGGCGGAGAGGGGACCGGGCACCTACCAGGCCAGGAGGTAGGGCAGCCCCTGCCACGTTCTCTCCAGGCACCTGCTCCACTCCTGCAGTGAGGACACTGCTGGTGACCCCGGGCTGAAGGCCTCACAGCAGCTCGAGGTTCCAGCCCTGCTCCGCCAGGACACAGGGTGCAGGGGGAGCCACTAATGCCCCAAGGAAAGGGGCTGCCCTCGGGTCCCCCCATTGCTCCCCGGGTCCTCGCAGGGCCAGAGCAGCTGCGGGTGGGAAGGACACTGCCCGGCTGCACCATGGCTGGGGGCCACCAACCTGCAGAGCTGCCACGTGCCAGGCTCTCCAGCCGTGGACGGTGCGATAGGCTTCGTACGCGTAGACAACCACCATTAGGAACGAGACTGCGTAGAAGGTCTGGGAGACGAGAAGGAGAGAGGGATCTGGCAGTGCCCCGTGCCCCAAAGGCACCTGCCCTCTTCCCTCCTTCTGCTCTGCACCCCGGTGTCCCACTGTCCCCCAGCAGAGCTGTGCCAGGAGGGGCAAGGGAACAGCTCTCCGAGACACTCGGCATCGAGAGCAAATGGCCTCATGCTGTCCCTGCACCTGCCTCGGGGACGGGGACTGGGGGGCCTTGCTGGCTGGAAGCTTTAGAATCACAGAACTATAAAATCCTTCTGCTTGGGAGAGACTTTTGAGCTCCTGGAGTCCAACGGTGTCCCCAGCACTGCCAGGGCACCACTGACCCCTGTCCCTCAGCACCACAGCTCCACGGGGGGCTTGGAATTCTGCCGAGCCTGACACTTTGCTTCAGCAAGCATTTCCCTTAAAGATACATGACCCTTGTTTTCTAGCCATTCTCCGACAGCTTCTTTCTTTTCAAGGACAGACTTTTACTACTCAGACTTTGAATTAATTTGTGGTCCTTTTTCCAGCACAGTGGTAGGATGTTAATGGAATGTTCCCCTTTTAGATATTCAGGGCAATTTCAGAAATGGCCTTTATCAAGTCACCAAAAGCAGTGCAGAGTATTGCTTTACTCTGCTGGGAGGAAGACTGGATCAACAGCTCCAGGAAGAACAGGTTACTCTTTAGTCTCTTCAGACATTGTATTCCCAAGACCCAGAGTACAGATCTTAGTCTCTAGCTTTGTCAATGTTTAATATAATCCCTTTCATAAAATGATAGAGATCTGCCTTAAAACCAGTTAAATTTTTGCTCCCACTGCTCCCATTAGGGCTGTTCCAGACTCTACTGCTGTCATTGGCTTAAATATGAAACTGCCTCACTGGCTTAAACCTTTCTTTTTCTCTCTAGTTTATACTCTGACACATGTATAAGCAGTAACCATATCCTCTTATCCTTTGCTTTCCTGCACTAGGTAGGCTGTGCACTTAATAACATCTTAAAACCAGGCTCTCCATTCTCTTGAACATTCTAATGCTCCTTCTTATTATTGAGTTAAATAAATCTTTCTTTAATGCAGATACCTAGATTAGAATAGACCTCAAGTCTCATCAGGGTCAATAGTATTATTACTGTCCTGAAAATACATCATCTGCTACTTCTTAGGGTTGTATTTACTTTTTTCATTGCCACATCATGCATTTCTGTTTTGTAACACATGTAGTAATCCATAGAAGGGTATTACAGAATACGTCTCTCTCGTTATCCATGATGGGAATTGCAAGAATTCAAGAAATCTCTTCTACATGTGTCTTTCAGCACACCTTCCACTCAGGTGTCTGCTATGATGTGACCCTCCTCACTGTGACCCTACTACATCTTACACTTGCCACAGGAGAAAAAATATATTGTGCCTGTAGTGGGTCTGGCTGAGCTGCTTTCCCCATCCAGCCCTCATGCTGCAGTACTGGGAGCTGGAGGGTGTTGATAACACACCTGTGTTATGACTGCCAGTAGCAGAAAGGAGTCTATAATGCTTTTGTCCTGATATCCTTGTTTAATTTTCTTATTCCAAATGCCCCAGGGCCATATTCTATGCGATACTGAGATACACTCCAGCTGACACCACACCATCTGACTACAGCATCCCAAGAGCATTCAGCCTCTGTTGTTTTGTGCTGCACATGAAATATCCATCTTGATTAGCAAATAATTGCCAAGTCATGATGAAAGAATGCTAATAATGCTGATTAAAACTGTACAGATTATGGAGTCACAGACATGTTTGTCACAAAGCTTGTGAAACTTTTAGAGCTACAATTCATTTCCTCCACCCAATAGTAATAAAACAAAATATCAACAGCTACCTCAAGAAAATCAACGCTGTTTGGTCTGAATTTCAATTTAGCTCTAACAAACCCTCTATCTTATTGGGAAAAGATGTGAATACAGAAGTCTTGATTTTTCCAAGCAATAGGAACTGTCATAGCTCCTGCTCAGCTATGTAACAAATATCAAGGTCAGTTCAGGATACAGGCTGCTTAAAGCTGTCTACTCTGTCTAAACAGAGAAGGCAAAAACATAAACATCACTGATTAATTTTCAGATAAGGTCAAATGAGATTTGATGCCCTCTATACTTATGTGGAGAGTATGGGTTCAAGGGACAGAGAATAAGTAAAGAACAGTAAAAGAAATAAGACCACAAAAGGTCAAAACCCATGGGATGAAGCTTCCAGAGGAATAAATAGAGAAGGAACAAGGGAGCTCTAGAAAGCCCAGAAACCATATCAGCTCAACCATTGTCTGAGACTGAGGCACCAAACATAATGAACATAACCTGGCAACTTGAAGAAGCTTTAATCTGTGACATAAATCATTCCTGCCATGTAGGGCAGAAAATAAAAACCACCTTAAAATAATAAGTAAAACATATCCCCCCACACCTCCCGTTTCAAACTGCTTCTTGGGCCAGAGAGAGAGGAACTGAGCCATAATTCCGAACGTTCACCCTGTTAAACCCAACCCACCAGGGGCCAGACTATGCCTCGAGGCGCTAGCCCTCCGTCTTCCCGCAGCCTCACAGAGCACTGAGGCGAGGCTGCCCGTCCCTATAGATGCCCGCCCCCGTCGGACTCCGCCAGCACCTCAACCATATGACGTCAGCTCAACTATAAAGGGAGAGGGCAGGAGGAGGATGGGGGGGCATTCTGCTTTGTCCTCCAAGCAGCTGCTGTGTGTTCCTGGAGCCCTGTTTCCTGGACTCAGCCCGACATTGCCTGTAGACGGGAAGTACCGAGTAACAGCTATCATAACCCACGGCTCCTTGCGTCTTATTCTCCCCCTGCGTGCTGTGCTAGCGGGGGTTGGGGGGAGTGATAGAAGGGCTTGGTGGGCACCTGGTGCTGTGCCAAGGTCAACCCACCACAATTCAACAAAAAGTATTTGTGAATAGTAACACGTGCTATGAAAAATGCTGACTCTTTTCTCTCTCTTGCATTTACACAATCATGGTCCCTAATGAAATCTCATTTATATATTTTGAAGGAGGCATTATTCTTTCATTTGAGAAAAAGAAAATAGGTGGATGGATAGATAATGAGAACTAATTAATGTGCCAAATAATAATAGTAACCTGTCCCTTTAGGAGATTTAAGATGCAATGTATCATTGTCACTTAGTTGTTTTTTTCTTTAATATTCACTATTTACCTATTGGTTTATGCAAGTTTCATCACAAATAGAAATCCCAGTTCTCATTTAGTAGCACTTAAAGCACACCATAATGTCAATGGCAAATGGGAAGAACAAACAAACATCCTTGTAGAATTATAAAACTTTAGTTATACAGCATTATCTTTCTCATTCTGGTGAATATTTCAATATTCAATTGTCCTGGTTTGAGTTAGAACAGAACTACTTCTATTCAGTGACTTTATTTCCCAGCTCAGTCTCTTCTAAGTAACTTCACTTTCTGAAGCTAATAGAGTATTTTCACAGGCAGTGTCTGCTTCTAGAAGTGATAATGCTTGATGTTTAGAGTTAATATCAAGGATTGGTATGCAGACCAAGGTGACTGCTAAATCTTGTGTTAGGGTGTACAGAAAGTAAAAGGCTGTACCTGCAAGAAGGAGCAGACAGGACAGGTGACCCTAAACTGAACAACAAGGTATTTCATCCCATATATGTCACATACAGTATAAAGCTGAGGTATCATGGGGGTCAAGTCTCTTATTCAGTGGCTGGCATCCAAGGAAGACTCTGTCCATTCTGCCTTCAATCCCAAACTATTTCTGACACTGGGAAATGACCCCACTTGCATGTTTACAAGTTGTATCTTGCTGTATTGAACAACAAATTGAGCTATTTTTTTCACCTACCAGCCAAAGTCTTTTTGTATAGACAACCCTTCCCTTTAAAAGCTACACATACAGTATTTTTTTTAAGTCTGCAAATGTCAGTAAGAGAACCGATTTAATAATTTTTTTTAATTAATGCATAAACAGGGTTATAAAAAAAACCAAGAAAGCCCAAAGAGTCACATTTCATGTTTAGGGTCATGGTTTTGTTTGTTTCTTTTATTGCACAAAATATAGCTTTTCTTCTATTGAAGGTAAGCAAACATTATACATACTCGAAATATATATAATAGTAGCATAAATATTTATGCTTTAGTTGTTTGTGCTTTAGTTAATTTCACTACTTCAATTCTTTACCTGGAGAAAAAAAATGCTGTTCATCATTATATTCACTATAGGATATCCTTTCTCCAAACCACAGTTTCAAACTACTTGCTCCTGGTTTCAACTGTTTACTTGTGCTTTTATTTACCTCTTCAGTTTTCTTGAAAACCAGTTCATCTCCTAATAATCGATCATCTCTGCTCCATGAGCACATTGAGAATTTTCCAGCTCCACATTCATCTTTCTTAAATTCAACTTCGATTCACTCAAATGTTCCCTTCACCTCCACCCCTGTATGGTATGAGTTGTAAAATGTTCTTTTCCGCATGCTAGGCAGTCAGGGCAGGTTTGAACAATACCACAGCTGGTCAAAAAAAAAAAAAGAACAAATTATACAAATTATATACATAGAATAATTGAGGACGAGCTATACATTAGGTTACAAGTTACAGTGAGCACAAATTATGAGGTATATATGTACCACAGCAGCACAAAATCTGTGCATAGTTGAATAATATTTTGATTATTAAGACACTCACAAATGTATGAAGCTCAGAAAACGACACATATAAGATATCAAGAGGAACATCCCAGACAATGCTCTGAAGCTTTTTTAAGCCAGCATGAGGTGGTGAGATAGCTAATTTACCTGGCTAACACCATATCTTTAAGTTATATCTCTTGAGCATGGCCTGAATTAAATATTATCTAACTAACTTGTCTTGAGAAAGACTTGTATTAGTGTGATTTTTTTTGTGGGGGAGGAAGCAGCAAAACCGCCAAAAGCGACGAAAAAAAAAAACAAAGCCCAAAAATTCGCATTTTCGGCGCGATTTTGGGAGCAAAATGTGGAAAAAAAGGCCCAAAAAAAAATCAAAAAAATCGCATTTTTCGTGTGATTGTTTTTGGGCGAAAAAAAAAAACCAGGAAAAAAATTTGCCTTTTTCGTGGCAATTTTGGGAGGAAACCGGGCCAAAACCCGGCGTTTTTCATGGGAATTTTGGGAGAAAACCAGGAAAAAACCGCATTTTTCGTGTGAACTTTGGGTCGAAAGCGGCCAAAAAAAAAAACAAAAAAAGCACAAAACCACCCAAAAAATGGCGGTTTTTTGTGCGTGATTTTGGGGGCCGAAGCGTTGAAGAGAAAAAAAAAATTGACTTTTCTGCGTCGATTTTGGGGCCGAACGAAGGGAAAAAAATGTCCTTTGCTGTGTTCTTTTTGGGGCGGAATCAGGAGAAATCGTCGTTTCTTTGTTATTTTTGGGGGCGAAGCGGAGGAAAAAAAAAACCACAAAAAAAGCCTTTTCTGGGGTCATTTTGCGGCGAAATCGAGGACAAAAAACCACCACAATTTCACCAAATCCCTTTTCCCGCCAAATTTTGAGGGGCAGAGCGACAGGAATTTCATTTTTCGCCTCGCTTTTGAGGCCGAAAGAGCAAAAATCCCCGGTTTTATGTCTTTTTTTTTTTTATGATTTTTGGGGGCTAAACGTCCCCCGTCCTTTTCCCTGTGCAGTTTTTTTTGAGCCAAAAACCCCCCAAAATTCCCGTTTTTCACCCCGTTTTGAGGGGGTGGAGCCGAGCAGACTCCCCTTTCCCGCCCGATTTTGGCAAAGCCAAAAATTTGCCTTTTTTCGCCTCGTTTTTGGAGGGCGAACCCTTTGAAATCCCCGTTTCCGTGTGATTTTTTTTTTTTGAGGCAAAATCAGGAACAAAAAAAACCCAAACCAACCCCGATTTTTGGGGCCAAAAAAAGGTAAATCAGTCCCGCCTTGCGCCCCCCCCCCCCCCCCCCCCCCCCCCCCCCCCCCGCCCCCCCACTCCCCATCCCAACCCCCCCCACCCTCGCCCCCCCCTCGCGAGCAACTGCTGTGCGCCTAAGCCCCATCCATCCAGGAATCTTGGAAGTGACCACAAACTGGTCAGAGGGCAAAGATTTTGGGATGTCACAGGAGGAGGTGACATGTGCCAAAGAGGCCCCACCAGATCACAAACTACCAGATGACGAGAAATGATACATCCTGTTCACTGACAGGTCCTGTCACATTGTGGGAGAACATTGATGGCGGAAGGCTGCTCTGTTGAGGCCCACATGACGAGTCGTCAAAGCTGCTGAAGGACAAGGTGAATTGAGTCAGTTTGCAGAGGTGAAAGCCATCCAATTGGCTTTAGATATTGAAAAGCACGAAAAGCGGACAGTGCTCTATCTCTATACTGACTCATGGATGGTGGCAAATGCCCTGTGGGGGTGATTACAGCAATGGGAACAGAACAACAGACAGTGAAGAGGTAAACCCATCAGGGCTGCAGAATTATGGCAAGATATTGCTGCTGGAGTAGAGAACCTGGTTGTGAAAGTACACCATGTACCCAAGAGCCAGGACACCAAAGAACATGAAAACAACCACTGGGTGGATCAGGCTGCCAAGGTTGGAGTGTCTCAGGTGGATTTGGACTGGCAGCATAAGGGTGAATTATTTATAGGTCAATGGGGCCATGACACATCAGAATATCAAGGAAGAGATGTGACATATAGATGGGTTCCAGATCAAGGGGTGGACTTCACCATGGACACTATTTCAGAGATTATTCATGAATGTGAAACACGTGCTATGATCAAGCAAGCCAAGTGGTTAAAGCCTCTGTGGTGTGAAGGATGATGGCTGAAATATAAATATGGGGAGACCTGGCAGATTGATTATATCACACTCTCACAAACTTGCCAAGTCAAGCACCATGTGCTTACAATGGTGGAAGCAATGACCGGATGGCGGGAAACGTATCCAGCGTCCCATGCCGCTGCCTGGAACACCATTCTGGGCCTTGAAAAGCAAGTCTTATGGCAGCATGGTAGTGCAGAATGAATCAAGTCAGACAACAGGACTCATTTCTGAAACAGCCTCGTAGACTCCTGGGCCAAGGAGCATGGCATGGAGTGGATGTATCACATCGCCTAACAGGCACCAGCCTCTGGGAAAATTCAACATTACATTGAACTGCTAAAAACTACACAGATCACAACACCAGAGCTACCGGAGCAGAGTGGCAGGGCTCGTGCCAGGAGAGGACAAGGGGCGGGCAGAGGGGCAAAACTGCACCTAACAGCCTTAAAAAACCCACCTCACCTATTTACAGCGATGTAACCGCAGCGCTGTGGAGAGCAACGAGTGTTTCCAGAGGGTAACTCAGCTCACTCCAGCTCGCCGGCCTCTTCCATAGCCCCACGTGCAACCATGGTCCAGGGCAGGGCACTTGGTGAGGACACGTGTCACCCAGCACATCCAGGGGCTCTCTCATTGCACACGTGGATTCTGTACCGCGGGCTCAGAGCCGCGCGCTGGGGCCGGGGGCGGTGGGTGGCCCGTTGCTCCCAGGGCCAGCGAGGCCCCGGGGATGTGCGAGACCCATCTGAGGGGCTGGGCTCCCCAGGGGCTCGGCGAAGGCAGACCCAGAGTGACCGCTACCAGCAGCTGCTGGGTCGTTTAAAATGCCTGAGCAATAAACATGAGCAAGGCTGAAACCATAGTTTAAATAAAATACTTCATTTGTTTGGGTTTTTTTAAAGAAGGTACATACAGGTTTCCAGGCCCGGCACCAACGAGCAGTCCAGAACTTTCCCACGACAGGGCAGTTTTATTTCCACGGCTGCCTAAAGCGGCAGCGAACCCAAGCGGGTCAGTCAGGACAAACGGGGGAAGATTTCGATGGTGTTTATCCGCAGGACAGTCTGGGGGTTCATGATGACTGAAAAAGAACACAACGAGGAAAACAAAGGTCAGATGACAGCACAAGACTGCTGTGCACCTTTTGGAAGGCTCTTGCTGGCTCAGCTACATCAGTCCACGGCCGGCCGAGGTGTGTGGCTTCTAGGAGGGGCTACACTGGCAGATGCTGCCAGGTTGGCAGGACAGCTGCATACTGCTGGGGTGGCACCAGCAAGAGCTCCAGGCAGAGCTTCCGTGGGACTGGGTCAGGCTGGTCAAGGCTTTAGCATCCATTACATAAAAAAAAGGCTAGAATTTTTGTCTCTCATAGTCATGTCTGGGAAGGGGGAGTCATCTGGTGATCAAAATTTCAGCCTGGAGCAAAGGAGGCTCAGGGGAGACCTTCTGGCTCTCCACAGCTCCCTGAAATTCAGGAGGTTGGAGCCAGGACATTTCATTTCCCACATGTTTCACAGCAAAAGAGCATGTGGCTGTGATAGGTACACTTTGCTCTCTTATTAAGTGGAAAGAGGGCAGGTTTCTCTAGCAAAGTTACTACTTGATGCAAGCAGCCTAAATATCTAAAAATTAAGTTTCATAAGTTTGTGATTGAGACACTGGCTGTTGGTCATTGGAAGAGTCATCAGTGTCCTAACATAGATACATTTGGCTAAGGTGTAGTGACTTTGAATAGAGATTTATCGAGTAAAATAAATGCCTATGAAGCAAAAAATCTTACTTCTAAAAATATTTTTTGTTAAATGGCTTTATTGTTTGCCATACTGATGATATGTAGTATGTTTAGTAACTTAAAGATGACACTGCATGCTTATAAATTAAATATTGCTGAGCATAATGCTAATTAATACCAGGGTGTGAGAACAGGGTACAAGGAGAATGTGATATTGTTGTTTTAGTCTAGCAGTGGCAGAATACTTGAGAAATTTGAGGCAGAAGTAATGACACATTTTAGCATTTTAGAAAAACTACATCCCTTCTAGCTGTTCAGAAACATAATCATTCTTCCTGCAGTTTCCCCAAGGACATAGTGAAGAGGCTGGTATTGCTAGTAAGATACTTACTCAGAGGGGTGTCACTCTAGAAAATCAGCTTGTGTACAGAAGGATTATTTTTTTTTTTTTTAGATACCATGGATAAGCATGAAGTTTTTGGTACAGCTATCTGGGCATTTACAATTAAACACATTGTCACTGTTGAAAGCTCAGACTGTGGCTAGTTAGCATCATAAAAAAGTATATGACTAATAGTAAAGTGAGTAGCTTATCAAAATCATAATAGCTGTTGTATTTTAATGCTGAAATGCTTTTATTGTGGAGAAAAAAATGATATCTGGGATTATGTCTCAGTGGAATCCTTAGGTTTGGCTGGCTTTTAAGTGTAAATATTGAAATCTAAAACTGTATAGAGGAAGGCATGGGGGGGGTTGTTGTTGGGGGGGTGTCTTGGATGTTTTGTTTGGATGGGGGGTGGGGGGTGGAGTTGTTTGCGGGTGGGGGTGGTGCGGGGGTGGGGGTTTTGCTTGGGGTGGTTGGTTTTGTGTGTTTTTAAAATCATCATTTGAGGATACCACTACTTACAGGTCACCAGCTGGACTCTGCACCACTGATCACAACTCTCTGAGCTCTATTGTTCAGCCAGTTCTCAACCTATCTCACTGTCCACTCTTCTAACCCACGCTTCCTGAGCTTACCCATGAGGATATTATGGGAGACAATGTTAAAAGCCTTGCTGAATTCATGGTAGACAACATCCACTGCTCTCCCTGCATCTACCCATTCAGTGTCCCCTCTCAAGAGCTTGTCCACCCTATCCCACTGCAGGGGAAAGGTTGAAAAAACAGCCTTGGTGCTGTGCAAGCCCTGCCCAGCAGTAGCCACAACACAGGTGTGTTATCAGAACCTTTCTAGCTCTCGATGCAAAGCACAGCAGTCGGAGGGCTGCTATGGGGAAAAGTAACTCCAGCTTGGTCAAAGCCAATACATCATCATATGTTGTTTCTGCTGCTCCTTCCTCCTCATGCTCTTCCTCTGCTCCACCATGGGGTTCCTCCCACAGGAGACAGTCCTCCACGAACTTCTCCAACGTTGGTCCTCCCCACAGGCTGCAGTCCGTCATGAACTGCTGCAGCATGGGTCCTTTCCACAGGATGTAGTCCTTCATGAATAGACAGCTCCAGTGTGGGTCCCTCACAGGGTCACAAGTCCTGCCATCAAACCTGCTCCAGCATGGGCTCCTCTCCACAGGGCTATCAGTCCTAGCAAGAGCCTGCTCCCGCATGGGCTTCCTATAGAGTCACAGCCTCCTTAAAGCACATCCACACGTCCGCCACAGACTGGAGGTGGATATCTGCTCCACCAATAACCTGCATGGGTTGCAGGGGAACAGCCTACCTCACCATGGTCTTCACCACAGTCTGCAGGGGAATCTCTGCTCCTGCACCTGGATTACCTCCTCTTCCTCCTCCTTCTTCACCGACCTTGGTGTCTGCAGAGCTGTTTCTCACATATTCTCATTCATCTCTCCGGCTGCAATTACCATTGCACAGCTTTTTTTTTCCAACTGTCCTTGTTTGAGTGAGAACAGAACTAATTCTGTTCAGTGATTTTAATTTTCAGCTCAGTGCTTCTAACTGCACTTTCTGAAGTTAGCAGCCTGTTTTCACAGACAGTGTCTGCTTCTAGCAGTGATAACACCCCATGTTTCACTCTGGTGCTATAGGAATAGAGAAGAATGCATGAGCAATGTCAATGGTAGCATACCATTTAGCTACCTTTGACTCCAGTTCATACTGGAGTTGTAATATGTCTGGCATAGCAGCACTCATCACTGGCATAACTTCATTCAGGCCATGGTAGTCCACTGTTAGTCTCCATTCCCTATTAGATTTTCACACTGGCCATATAGGTCTGTTATAAGGTGAGCCTTATTAACCACTCTCTGGCCCTCTAATTGTTGGATCAGTTTCTGGATGTGAACCATGGAGTCTCGGTATGATGTTGTCGTTGATGCACTGTTTTAGTAGCAACTGGCACCTTTGGATTTTCAACTCTCGTCTGTCCCACAACAGCAGATTCCTCTGAAGGTTTAGGCAAGCAAGACATTCATCTGCTTCTTTTCCTCAGTCTGCAGCTGCTATACCAAAGACCCATCGATACCATTTTGGGTCCTTCTAATACCCTTTCTTGAGGAAGTCTATGCCAAAAATGCATGGGGTATCTGGACCAGTCACTATAGGGTACCTTTCGCGCTTATTCCTGGTTAGGCTCACTTCAGCCTGTAGTACAGTCAGTTCTTGAGATCCTCCTGTCACTCTAGAAATAGTAATGGATTCTGTCCCTTTCTGATTCGATGGCAACAGGATGCACTGTGCACCACTTTCTACCAGGGCTCTATAATTTTGTGGTTCAAATATGCCAGGCCATTGAATCCACACAGTCCAATAAACTCTGTTGTCCCTCTTCAGATGTCTGGCTGCAGGGCCTCTCTAATTCTGAGGAAAGTACCTGCTGTTCACAACTGGGTTTGCGTAGTTTACTGAGTTCATATGGTTTACCTGGTTCACAGGGTTTATGTAGTTCACAGGTTTTACATGATTTACAGGATTGGCGTGGACTATATGCATTACATTTCCATACCCCCTGTCGCCAGGTGTCGTTGTAGAGACGGACATAACACACACAGAAATGTGATCAAAAAGCTTCAAAGCCAAGACCTAAAAAGCCCCTTTATTGTATTAACAAGCCTTTTTTTATATATCTTTCTTAAGAATGTGTGTACATAATATTTGGTTCAAACAAAGATCATTACTTCATACTTGGGTACTACTTTCTCTCTGCTGTCCCAGGCCAGTAGCTTCCAAACCCTCCTGCGGCAGCAGGCCCGGCTGGAGGTCCTGGCTAGAAGGGTCACCTTGCTGGAAGCCATCATCTGGCCAGGTAACCGGGCCACCACCACCTGCCCCCCTGCCCCCCAACCCCGCATGAGCTGGGCGCGCCGTGGACATCCCCCATCCCCCACCCCGGGAGCGGGCACGGAGCACGGTGGGGGCTGGAGCCCCTGGGAGAAGGTTCCTGGAGCCCCTCCAGGGCCAAGGGAGACCACGGAGATCCTTTCGGATTGAGAGAGGTGACCGTGGAGATCCTCCTGAGCTAAAGGAAACCCTGGAGCTCCCCGAGGATCGAGGGAGCCCATGGAACGCCTCTCAAACCAAAGGAGACCACAGAGGCCCTCTCTTGGACTGAGACAACCATAGAGACCCTCTTGGGCCAAGGGAAACCCTGGAGCTCCCCAAGGATCGAGGGAGCCCATGGAGCCCTTTTCAAACCAAAGGAGACCATGGAGACCCTCTTGGACCAGGGAAAACACTAGAGGTCTCCAAGGATCAAAGGAGACCATGGAGACCCTCTCAAACCAAGGGAGATTACAGAGACCCTCTTGGATTGAGAAAGACAACCATGGAGATTCTCTTGGACCAAGAGAAACCCTGGAGATTCCCAAGGTTCAAGGGAGCTGATGGAGCCCCTCTCAAACCAAGGGAGACCACAGAGATCCTCTTGGACCAAGAGAAACCCTGGAGATCCCCAAGGGTCAAGGGAGTCTCTGGAGCACTCAAGGGCCAAAGGAGACCCATGGAGACCCTCTTGGCTTGAGAGAGACAACCATGGGGAGTCTCATGGACCAAGAGAAACCATGGAGCTCCCCAAGGATCAAAGGAGAACACGGAGCCCTTTTCAAACCAAGAGAGACCATGGAGACCCCTTGGACCAAGGGAGACCATGGAGCTACCCTTTGGACCAAGGAAGATCATGGAGCACCCCTTGGATCAAGGGAGACCATGGAGACCCCCTTGGACCAAGGGAGACCATGGAGACCCCCTTGGATCATGGGAGACCATGGAGACCCCCTTGGACCAAGGGAGACCATGGAGGCCCCCTTGGGCCAAGGGAGACCCTGGAGCCGCCCTTGGACCAAGGGCGAGGCCAGGCTGGGAGAGCTGGGGGGGTTCAGCCTGCAGAGGAGAAGGCTCCTCAAGGGGAGACCTTCTGGGGGCCTTGCAGGACTTCAAGGGGCCTGGCAGAAAGATGGGGACAGAGCTTTGATCAGGGCCTGTTGGGACAGGACAAGGGGGGATGGTTTGAACTGAAAGGGGGGGATTTAAACTGGAGAGGAGGATGAAATTGTTGGTGCTGAGGGTGGTGAGAGCCTGTCCCAGTCTGCCCAGAGAGGTGGTGGCTGCCCCATCCCTGGCACCATTCCAGATGGCTTTGGTTGGGACTTTGAGCAACCTGCTCTAGTTGCACATGGCCCTGCTCCCTGCAGGAAGGTTGGACTGGATGACCTTGAAAGGTCCCTTTCCACCCAAACCAGTCTGTCACTCTATGAACTACATGGTCAATCCTGGGGGCCACTTATCCAGTTACGTTTTATTGTGCAGGAGATTGACCATAAGGCACCTGCTCTGAATTTGGTTCAATATGCTCTCCTCATGTCCCGGGAGAGCTCAGCCAGCACCACAAATGGAGAAGGAGCACACCAAGAGAAGGGTGATTGATGCAGCAGCTCAGAGACTGGGGTAGTAATTTGGGCCTCACAACAACACACTCTTTTTCCTGGTCCTTCCTCTTTCACCCTCAGGGCGGTCATGGGGTTGGGTCTTCCAGCAGGTAGGACCTTTGCCAGAGAGCAGAGCTGCCATCACCACAGCTCCTTTTCAGAGAGGCTGCTTGGGTGCTAAGTTTTTTTCACATTCAACTTTAGGTGGGTGGGGTGGTGCAAAGAGAAGATCTAACTTGTGCTGAAGAGGTGCTTCAACCCAGGAAGCTGCCTAGAAATGCTCTTGGAGTATGGACACATCTGATGAATGCAAATATGGTGAAATCATTCTCTAAGCCTGTAAGGCTGGAAGGGAAGAGGCACCTGTGAGACATGTTTCATCCTCTCCCCAGCTGATGACAGATGGGGGTACCTGAATTGCCCCAGCAAGGGGCAGTTGGAAGCAATCCCTGGTGTCTTGCTGTGGTGCACACCACAGGAGATATTTCCCCTGCTGAAATTTGTGTCCACAGCCTCTTGAGTTTTCAGTGTGCACCTCTGACATGGCCACACAGTAGGTACTGTGTTGTTAGCCCTTATAGCTAGTAAATATCAACCTTTTGCACTGCTGTTTCAATGGATTGATACGTTTTCAGATCCTCTGTGAGTTCTGGAATGGATTTTTTTGTCACACACCTCACCAAGAACGGTATGGACCATCAATGAGATGTACGCCAAATTGATCATGAAAGGGCGAGAACGGTTGCAAATGTTAAATGGTACTGATCCAGTGGTTATTTATCTTCCTTCCACTATGGACAATTTAAGTTGGTTGATGTGGGAGGATCCTGTTTTTCAGTTTGATTTGGCAGATTATCATGGATCATTGTCAATTCATTACCCAAAACATGTGTTATGGGCTGAAATTGGTCATTTGCCCTTATATGCTACAAGGCACATTCTCATCCTGTTGATGGTCCTGCGGATGCTGAAAAGCTGATAGCAGAGGGATTTTCTCTGGTTCTCACAATATTCGGTGATAATCCTGCCTTTCTCACCAGTGTTATGAAAAACAGTGGGATGTTTTTTTGTAAGCTAGACTAACATGTGGTGTTTTCCTAAGTTCTGTTTATGGTACATTGGAAAAATGTTTTGAAATAGGTGTTGTAGGACTTTAGCCAATCACCTTAGGAGATGGGTGATCACTGACCAATTGCCCTATGGGGCTAAGGTATATAAAATGGGGTTATAAATTAATAAAGGTCTTCTTCTTCTTCTTCCTCCCCTGGCTCTCTTGTTACTGATTTTGTGTTGCTGCATCTCTTCGCTCCCAGTATAAACAGCGACAAGAGAATGTCATGAGACCTTAGAAATCAAGTATAGTGACAATGGGGTTGAGTCTGTTTGGATTACGTTAAGGGATAATAAAGCTGATATAGTTGTAGGAGTCTGATATAGACCTCCCAATCAAAGCAGTGAGATGGATGAAGCTTTCTATAAGCAGCTGAGAGAAATCTCGCAGTCACTTGCTCTTGTGTTTGTGGGGGACTTTAACCTCCCAGATATCTGCTGGGAATACAGCACAGCGGAGAGGGAACAATCCAAGAGGTTCCTGGAATGTGTGGAGGACAAGTTTTTTACGCAGCTGGTAAATGAGCCAACCAGGGAAGGTGCACTTCTGGACCTGCTCCTTGTGAACAGGGAAGAACTTGTGGGGGGATGGGGGCACCAGGGGGTCATAGGACAAGGGGATTGGGGGATCGGGGGTCATAGGGTCATGGGATAATGGGATTGTGGGATCGGGGCATCAGGGGGTCATAGGATCATGGGATTGTGGGATCAGGGATCATAGGGTCATGGGATCATGGGACTGTGGGATCATAGAATCGTGGGATCGGGGGATCAGGGGTCATGGGATCACGGGATTGTGGGGTCAAGGGGTCATAGGATCATGGGATTGGGGGGTCATAGGATCATGGGATCGCAGGATCACAGAATCGGGATCATAGCATCATAGAATCATGGGATCGTGGGATCAGGGGATCATAGAATCATGAGATTATGGGATCAGGGGATCATAGCATCGTAGAATTGTGGGATCGTGGAATCACAGGATTATGGGATTATGGGATCATGTGATCATTGGATCATGGGATTGCAGGATCAAGGGATTGTGGGGTCATGGGATCATAGAATCATGGGATCATAGAATCACAGGATTGTGGGAGCATAAAACTGTGGGATCATGGGATTGTTTTGATTGGAAGAAACCTCTTAAGATCCTCAGCCAGTTCGCTGACAGTGTCTAACTGGGAGGAGTGGCTGGTCCACCAGAGCTGTGCTGCCATCCAGCAAGACCTGGACAGGCTGGAGAGTTGGGTGGCAGGAACCTCATAAAGGTCAACCAGGGCAAGTGCAGGGTCCTTTCCCTGGGGAGGAAGAACCCCCTGCACCAGGACAGGGGAGAGGGGACCTGCTGGGAAGCAACTCCACAGAGAAGGACCTGGGAGTGCGGGAGGACAACAAGTTCCCCAGGAGCCAGCAATTGGCCTTTGGGGCCAAGAAGGACAATGGTCTCCTGGGGGGCATGGAGAAGAGTGTGGGCAGCAGGGACAGGGAGGTTCTCCTGCCCCTCTACTCTGCACTGGTGAGGCCACATCTGGAGTACTGGGTCCAGTTCTGGGCTCTCCAGTTTAAGAGAGTCCAGGGGGACGATCCCTGCCCTGCTCCTGCTGGCCACCCCAGTGCTGACCCAGCCAGGATGCTGGGGGCTTCTTCTCCCCCTGGGCACTCTCTGGCTCATCTCCAGCCCCTCTCCACCAACCCCCCCAGGGCCTTTCCCGCCGGGCACTTTCTTTCTAATCGCTAAGTCTCTCTCCCTTATTCCTTTTCTCTTCCCCTTTGGGGAGGAGGGAGGTTAACAGAGAGCGTCTGTTATAGGTCTAAGGGGCTGCCCTGACCCTAAACTGTGACAGGATTAGATATATTTCTTACTCTACCCAGAAACACTACATGTTTTAAAATCTGGGAATGACATCAGCAAATATTTGATGAATTTTATCATTACAGGATAAGAATGCAAAAAAAAACAATACCGAAGAAAGAAAGCTTGTATTCTCCCTTTGGTTACTATAAGTACATTTTCCTTCTCTGACAAAGATGGAAAAAACAGCTGCACTGCATCGTCTTCTGATTGTACCTTTTAATCTGTTTTCTTCAGGGCTGGGCTCTAGAAGCTAATTTTGACAGGGAGTAGATACCAAAACTTGTACATAATGTGGAAGCACCAGGGGACAATGTGGGAGCCTTCTCAGTCCTTTCAAGAAAGTGGGATAATCGAGGGCCCATCTGAAGTGTCTGCACATAAACATGCACAATCTATAATAAAAACAGGACCCTGAGATGACAGACTCCCTCAGGAGCAAACAGCCAAGTGGGAAGGCAAACAACAAGCAAGAACTGAAGGAGATGAATGTTGGAACAGCCGAAGGCTGAGGAAGAAAAGAAAAAGTAGAGAAATGAGTGAAACTTGTGGTAACCATAAGTATGTGTTCAGTTGCAGAAATATGATGTCATAGGAATTAGAGCAACATAATGGGACAAACACTTGCCCTTCTGGAATGAAGTGATGAACAGCTATAAATTCTTGCTAAACTCTTGTTAAACTCTTGTGGTGGGTTGACCCTGGCACGTCATCAGGTGCGCACCAAGCCCTTCTATCACTCCCCCCAGTCCCCATCAGCATGGCATACAGGGAGAGAATAAGACGCAAAGAGCCATGGGTGGCTTTATTTTTATTTTCACCATGAAAATAGTTGTTCTTTGTGTCATCTTTAACAAATAATGTTTGTTCATACCATCCAGGAGTCCGTATAGAGATAGAGCACTGGCCACTTTTCTCGCTCAGCAATATCTAAGGCTAGTTGGATGGCTTTCACTTCTGCAAACTGACTGGATTCACCGTGTCCTTCAACAACTCCAATGACTTGTCGCTTTACCGTCACCGCCACCATCACCGGCACGGGTAACGCCACCGCGCCATCGCCTCGCCCCCCGGCTCCCGGACCCGCGGGTGCCGCCGACCGCCCTCGAGACGCCGATGCCGCGAGGCCACGAGGCCGCCGAGGCCGCCGCGCCGGAGCCGCCGGAGCTGCCGGCTCTTTACCGGCGCCTGACCCTGGCCGTGGGCGGTGAGTGGCTGCGGTTTGACCCCCAGCCCCCGGTCGAAGCGGCCGCCCCGGTGAGCGAGCGGAGCCGAAAGGACGGCGAGAGGCGGCGGGACGGGCGACGGCGGTGCGGTGACGGTGGCAGCGGCGGCGGCCGCCTCTTCCGTGACTACCTCCAGTTCCTGGCGGCCACCGGCACCGATTTCCTCGGGGCCGTTTGCCACCGGCGCGGACCGGAGCTGGACAGAACCCCTCGGATGTGCCGCCGACCGGTGACGGTGATGCCGGTACCGGCACAACCGGGGCCACGCGAGAAGGGCCGGTGGAAACCAGCGGTGACAGTGCCGGTGTCACCGGTACCGGCACAACTGGGGCCACGCAAGAAGGGCCGGTGGAAAGCGGTGGTGGCGGTGTCACCGGTGCCACCAGAACTGTACGAGAAGGGCCGGTGGAAACCGGCGATGGCAGTGGCGATGTCACCGGTACCGGCACAACCAGGGCCACACAAGAAGGGCTGGTGGAAACCGGCGGTGCCAGTGGCGGTGTCACCAGTGCCGGTGTCACTGGTACCACTGCCACCCGGGCCGTATGAGAAGGGCCGGTACCGGCACCACCAGAGCCACACAAGAAGGGCCGGTGGTGCCGGTGTCCCCAGTGTCCCCGGTGCCGGTGTCTCCAGTGTCCCCAGTGCCGGTGTCCCTGGTGTCCCCAGTGTCCCCCGTGCCAGTGGTGCCGGTGTCCCCGAAGTCTCCAGTGCCAGCAGTGCTGGTGTCCCCAGTGTCCCCAGTGTCCCCAGTGCTGGTGTCCCCGGTGTCCCCCGTGTCCCCAGTGCCAATGTCCCCAGTGCCAGTGTCCCCAGTGTCCCCAGTGTCCCCAGTGCCAGTGTCCCCCGCGTCCCCAGTGTCCCCGGTGCCAGGATGGGGGCCGGTGCGGGGGGGGGGGGGGGTGTGGCCAGCTCGCGCGCGTAGAGGGACAAGGGGATCACCCAGCCTCCCATACCTCCCTCGCTTCCACCTGGCCTGTGTCCCCGGTAGCCCCCCAGTCTAACCTGTCCCTAGCGCTCAGGGAGCGGGCAGAGCGTGCGGGAGCATGCAGAGCCATGCTGGGGACAGGGGGCAGCTCCCCAGGGAGCACAGCCAAGGACACGCTGCCCGGCGCTGACCCAGCAGCCACCACAGCTCCAACCCTCCCCCGTCACCCCCCTCCCGCCCCCCCCCCCCCCTCCCCCCCCCCCTCCCCCCCCCCGCCCCCACCCCACAAAGAAAAGGGGGAAAAAAAAAAAAAAAAAAAACAA